>QKWP01001501.1:115570-129274 GCA_003550325.1 Gigaspora rosea
AATAAAACTAACAAAATTAATAAAACTAACAAAATTAATAAAACTAACAAAATTAATAAAACTAACAAAATTAATAAAACTAACAAAATTAATAAAACTAATAAAATTAAGGTTAGAGGATATATAGATTATTCATTATATAATTTTGGTAATACAATTTTTTCCTTTTTAAAATTAAAAAATTTTTATTAAGCATATGATTTTAAATTCATAATAAAGATTGTAGAATAGACTTTTCTGATTCTAACGATAGTAAAATTAGTAATATTGTTAAATATTTACTTTTTTTTTTTTTTTTTAATGTTAAGGTTAGAATATTTTGCTTACAACTATTATACTATCTACTAAGTACCGAGACTTGGACTATTTTATCCATAACCTAAACCTACCAGAGCCTACCATATTCCCATTTATATAGCCAGTCTGGTTTTTGGACGTCCCTTTTTCCCAACCAACAATCAGTGTTCACATGTCCACCACTTTACCCACATTTCCTAATATCATCACTTCCAATTTGGTGTATGTAATTCCAGGTAGGTGCTTTCTGCTTCCAACTTGGTATACCTGCAATTTGGTGACTCAGAAGATCCCTTACTGGCGTACTTCTCGGGAGTTCATATCTCAAGCCATGCAGCTACCTCTACCATATTGGGTAAGTATCTCAAGCCTGCATGCTGCCGCAACTAGCTGATTTTTCTGCGACTTGGGGACCTAGGATTTAACGTTCCGATTTTGGAAATATGCGAACAACATTAAATATTTACTAAGAAATATGTACTTGAAGTATCATTAAAAAGAGCATGTTTAGGACCCCGAAATATACATAGATAGGTCAGGTTAATTATAGGGTTACTAAAAAAGAAAAGATCTGTAGAAAAAAACTTTAAAAATAAACAAAAAAATTACTATAAATAGGGGATGTCTAAAGCAGAGCAGATTCTTATAAAATATTATATTGAATTAACTTTAGAGTTAGAATTATCTTATATTAGGGTTAGATAGATTTTAAGTTGTAATATTAAGCAAAATTGCCTTCCCGACATTTTTAATTAACACACCAAGGTAGGTTTAGGCTGCCGTGTTTTGTATTTTTCAAGGTTTTTGCTTCTCTTTCATGTTTGCTTCGTCAAAGATTATCAAAATTTGATAATTTGATTGGTCAGATATCACATAATTCTGCTCCGCTTTAGACGACCCCTATAAATAGAAAAGATCTGCATAAAAAACCTCAAAAATAAGCAAACACATACCTGACCTATCTATGTATATTTCGGGGTTCTGTATATTTTAATCTACAAATTACAAAAATTTTAACAAAAATTAAATGTTATTATAAAAAGTTTTATTAGTAGCATATTTCTAATATCTATATAAAATTATTTGTACTACCAAAATCATATAATAAGTGATCTATGTATTCTTTATCCTTAAAATTAATAAACTAATACAGTGCAAAAATCCTTAAATCAGCAACCAAAAACTAATAATTTTTTAAACTTTTTAAAAAAATAAAAAATATAATTAAAAGAAAAAATTTTTTATAAAAATATACAAATAAACAAGCAGAACAAACTATAGAGTTTATTTTTAAATAGCAAACTTTTACAGTATAATTAAGCTTGTTGGTGAAACTAATCTTTGATGGTGCACCGAGAGTGTTTTGCTGGTGCACCAGTTTTTTGGTGAAACTAATGCACTAATAGTTATAGAAAAAGCTAATTTTTAATGGTGCACCGAGAGTGTTTTGCTGGTGCACCAGTTTTTTGGTGAAACTAATTAGTTTCACCAACAAGCTTAGGTATAATGTTATTTACTTTTAAAGTTACTAATAAAATCAAAATTTGGCTATATATATATAAAAAACATAATTTTAAAAATATAATAAAAGTTAAGAAACATAAATGTTTAAGATATTAGCCAATCAAAATTTAATATTTGTTTTCAAATTTGGCTATTTTTAAAAAAGCTGTTGGTTTAAGGATTTCTGTACTATAGAACTAATAAAACTAATAAAACTAATAAAATTAATAAAACTATATTAACAAAATTGGTAGTAGAGCAAAAGATTTGAAAGTTTAAAATAGCAGTTAACCAACTTGTCACACTATTTATAACTGTGTTTTTTGTTATATATAAATTTATAATAAAAACATATAAAATTACTATAAGATTTGAATCTTTAAGTTTTTTCTTTTATATACTAGGTTAATGTGCATATTGTGTATCCAGAGCTTATAATTATCCATATAAAAATAAAGTCAAATATTAATATATAAGCAAACAAGATTATGTTTTTGATATGATAACTTATCAAATAATCTAATGTATCAAAAACATAACTATTGCTCACATGGTGACAAACACCAATTTTGATTTTACAAATATTGATATATCAAAAATGTAATTTTTGTATTACCTTATATAAACATATAATGTCTGCTGCTACGCTCTGGACAATTAACTCAAAATTAAATTTTTTAGAAATATAGAACAAAGGAAGAAAAAAAATTGAGCTTAAAAATTGAATTAAAATTTTACTAATTTTGTATAAAACAAAATGTAACTTTGCCAAAAACAAATATTTAATAATAAATATATATAAAATCATGACCTGAACAACTTTACTTAGATGATGAAAATAGGTTACTTTGTAAAAAAAAAAATAGGTTATCTATGTACTAAAGTAAAATTTTTGAGTTTTTAATATAAAACCCCTTTTTTATTAAGATAACCTACTTTGGGTACTTAATCAAAGTTGCTTAGCATGCAATTTTACTTGTATTTAAAGTTAAAATACATTTTTTAGCTATTTACTAGGTGAAAAATAGGGTCAAAATTAGAAAAAAAAAATTCTAAAAAAATTTTTTAAAAAATTTTTTTCAAACTTCAACCTATTTTTACCTAGTAAATAGCTAAAAAAATGTATTTAACTTTAAATACAAATAAAATTACATGCTAAACAACTTTGCTTAAGCGCCCAAAGTAGATTATCATGATAAAAAAAGGGTTTTAGATTGAAACTCACAAAATTTTACTTTAGTATATAAGTAACCTATTTTTCTTACAAGGTAACCTACTTCCATCACCTAAATAAAGTTGTTTAGAGCATGATTTTACACAAACTTATTATTTTAAAAAGCAATTACTATTTGTACACTATGTATATAAACACGGGTATATATAATAACTTAAAATTTTTGCTTATAAAACCACTTTTTAGACTTTAACAAAAAAAATTCCTTGCAAAATTTTATTATAAACTATACTCTTCCAATCCCAAAGTTGACCTAACCCTAACTTTAAATCAGGTTTAATTTTGGTTTATAATTTATATAATACGTGGCTACAAATCAATTAATTAGTAACTGTGTATATACACATAGAGTATCAATAGGTTTTCCTTTTAAAATTAGTAAATATTTGTTTTGTCAAAGTTACATTTTCATTTTGTACAAAATTAGCAAAATTTTAATTTGATTTTTAAGTTCAATTTTTTTCCCTTGTTCTATATTCCCAAAAAATTTAATTTTAAGTTAATATGTAGAAAAAAACATCAAAGATTCAAAACTTATAGTAATTTTATATGTTTTTTCTATAAATTTTATATATAGAAAATTTTGATATGACATATTGTATAACTGATAAATAATCTTATAATAGAGTACAGTATATATATAACAACCAGTATAAAACCTTTAATGATATATGAGGATGAGTTAGTAGAAAAGTGACAAATTTTTTCTAAATAAAAGTTTTCTTGACTTTAACTTAAATATCTTAACAACTATCTTAATAAATTTAATAAATTTTTTTTTATTTTAATTCTATATAATTTAAGATTAAAATAAAAAATTTTTTAGCAAATTTGATTAAATAGTTGTCAAGATATTTTAGTTTAATTAAAAATTAAAAAATTTTACTAAAAATGATTTGTCCCTTTTCTATTGACTCAACCTTATATAACTATTACTAGACAAAACTAAGTTGTATATATACCAATATTGTTAAAAGTTCATATAAATATATAAATTCTGAGAATAAAATAAAATGAATTAAATATTGGATAGTCTACTTAAATTAGATAACAAAAAGTTGTATATATGACTAAAGTGCTAACATTTATTTTCTAATATCTATTTACTATAGAAGCTTACCCTTCACCCTCAGGCAGTATTGTCACTTGGACGTTTTCATACATGTTTTTTGTCCAATGTCCAAGATTGTTCAAAATCATCCAAGCCTATGTCCCATGTTTAACTAATCAATAAAGTAATTTAAAAAAAATATATAATTATATATTTTTTTAGGTGCTGGACTCATTGGTGAAAAAATTAAAATAGATTATCTTAATAAAATTTTAAGTAATTTTAATTTGAAAAAATGTCCAAAATGTCCAAAAAACATCCAAGTAACAACACTGCCCCAGGTAATATTTTTGTCAAATTTAATTGACTAAAATTTTTATATAAGGTAAAATTTGGCTTAATCTCTACCTTCTAAAATATTATCTAATAAATGTTAGTGCCCCTAGTTGTACTTTTGTTTATATAAAAACTTTAAAATTAGTTAATAAAATCCAAGTCTTAAAGGTAGAGTGCAATGATCTACATTTTAATAGTGATTACGCTACTAATTTTTTTACAATAACATTCAATTGAAATCAGGTAATGATCATATATTATTACCATATTTACGTGTAATAACGCACAGGTGCGATATTTTGAGGTTCAGCCCGAATTAAGCTTAATTTAGGCTAAAATTCGTAATGTCATCCCTGTGCGTTATTTCAGGTATATACGGTATATATTATTTATATTGTACTACCTAAAAAATCTCAATCGTTCTAAGAAAATTGACGATATATACAAGTAGATTTTTTTAAGATAATTTGTAGCTTTAAAGTTTCACTACTATAAATAGAAGGATTTGACTTATATGCCACAAAATTTTGGCAAAATTGGATACATTCTCAAAAATCTTTATCAGTAGCATATTTTTGACTCTATATAAAAATTTTTTGTACGATGATCATATATAAAAATGATCGATGTTGTACTCTACAATTTAGCAAACATACTACAATTTTATTAATTCATATTTTATACTAACAATATATTATATGGGATAAGTCAGTAGAAAAGAACAAATCATTTTTAGTAAATTTTGTTTAATTTTTAAATTAAAATCACAGGTTCAATAAGGGGGCTTCCAGAAATTACATGATTTTTTGGTGGGTGGGTGGGGTCCCAAAAATATCAGATTATAATTATAATTCTGGTCAAATTTCTATAATTCTGGCCAAAAGTATAAAATTATAAAATTATTAATAACTATTAATCTACTGGACCAATTTAGATGATTTAACTACCAAAATGTTCGTCTCACTGAGACGATTCTAACAAGCCCAAAATCGTTAAAATCTAATCACAGGGTCCCAAGATCCTTCAACTTTTGTGTAATTTTAATAGTGATTTTTTTTAGAATCACTAAGTAAATTTCTTTAATATTGAATAACTTTTGATCCACTGGCCCGTTTTGGATGATTTAACTACCAAAATGTTCGTCTCAGTGAGACGATTCTAACAAGCTCAAAATTGCTAAATTCTGATCACAGGATTCCAAGATCAATAAAGATTTTATTGCTTGTCTAACAATACAAATCTTTATCGATCTTGGGATCCTGTAATTAGAATTTAATGATTTTGGGTTTGTTAGAATTATCTCACTGAGACGAACATTTTGGTAGTTAAATCATCCAAAACGGGCCAGTGGATCAAAATTTATTCAATATTAAAGAAATTTACTTGTGATTCTAAAAAATCACTATTAAAATTACACAAAAGTTGAATAATCATGGGACCCTGTAATTTGATTTTAATGATTTTGGGCTTGTTAGAATCGTCTTAGTGAGACAAACATTTTGGTAGTTAAATCAACTAAATTGGTCTAGTAGAAAAATAGTTATTATCAATTTCATAAATTAAAACATATAAATAAATTTTAAAAAATATAAAGTTTTATTGGCTAATAGAGTATCAGGTGTGGGTGGGTGGGTAAAATTTTGAAATTTATTAGTAACAAAATATTATGTAATTTCTGGAAACCCCCTAATACATAAAAAATAAATACAGTCGACTCTTTCTATACCAAACCCTTGGGTCTGGAAAAAAAAAAGTTCACTATAAAAAATTACTATGTTTTCTTAAGGACCCATTGCACTTTTTATATCGAACTATTATGGAATTTTAAATTTTTGAGTTCGTTATATCCAGAGTTCAGTATATATAGGTTCGTTATATCAAGAGTCGACTGTATTGGGATACCTTTAGTCAGTGTTGTCACTTGGACGTGTCCATACTATGTTTTTTGTCCAACATCCATGATTGTCCAAAATCGTCCAAGCTTATGTTCCATGTTTAACTAATCAATAAAGTAATTTAAAAAAATATATAATTATATATTTTTTTTGGTGCTGGACTCATTGGTGAAAAAATTAAAATAGATTATCTTAATAAAATTTTAAGTAATTTTAATTTGAAAAAATGTCCAAAATGTCCAAAAAACGTCCAAGTGACAACACTGCCTTTAGTATCCTAATATCTACTCTTTATGCATCTGTTTATAATCTGTTTTGCCATGATTATTTGGCAGATCTATAGCAACATAAAAAATAAATACTAGTACAACATAAAAGATAAATATCAGTTTATTAAAGATTATATATTAATATCCCAATATTGATCTTTTATATAGAGATAAAAAATGAATATCAGTATATACAAGGGAAAATATTAGCTAACTAAAAGATATATTGATATCTATTTTTTATATTATAATTATATATCTGTTTTGTCACAATTATTTGGCAGATCTATAGCAACATAAAAATGAATATTGGTACAAAATAAAAGATAAATATTAGTTAACTAAAGAGTATATTTTAATATTCTGATATCAATCTTTTATATTATATTAATATATCTGTTTTGCTACAAGTATTTGGCAGATCTATGGCAATATAAAAGATGAATATCAGAAATATAAAATGAATATCAGCTAAATAATGGGTATCTTTTATTATTCTGATATCGATACTTTATATAAAAACTATGTACTCATTTGGCTACCAATATTGGTACATAGTACACAGAGATAAATATTGGTTAACTAAAGAGTATATGATAAATTTATACTTTTACTAAAACCTTTAATTATATGATTCAAATTATATTAATTTTATTAATTTTTATTTTTAATAAAAAAATTTATTACAAGTTCAAAATTGTTATACCTAACAAATAATATAATCATATGGAGTGATTCAGTAAAAAAGAGACAAATTTTTTCTAAGTAAAAATTTTCTTGACTTTAAGCTTAAATATTTTAACAACTATCTTAATAAATTTAATAAATGTTTTTTATTTAATTCTATATACTTTCAAGATTAAAATAAAAAATTTTTTAGCAAATTTGATTAAATAATTGTTAAGATATTTTGATTTAAAAATTAAAAAATTTTATTAAAAATGATTTGTCTAAAAGATCTACATGTATTCTCTCCAATACACGTTAGTTTGGAGCAGAGTAATTTCAGTTTATTAAAAATATATACGAATGGAAAAACAAATGAGACCACAGATACAAGAGTAAACGGGGCTAGCCCCCTCAGAAGTAAGAAAAGAGACTGCAGTACGTTTGACGTCGCTATATTCTCAGAAGAAATGGCGCATTACGAACGTGCAAACTACCTCTATGGACACACAAATATCTACAGAGATCGAACAACCTGTCCTGGGCCCTTCTAATGCTGCACTGACTGAGGTAGTAGCTAAAGACTTGAGCTTAGAAAAAAGAAACTCATAGAAGAATGTTCACTTTCGGACGAGGATTTAGGCCTAGAACCTAAACCAAAACAAGCTTTCTCTGAGCGTAAACCGGAAAAGGGGAAGGAATCTTCCTCAATAAGTTCTGACAGAAAATGGACTTCCTTTTTTCCCAAGCTAAAAAGAGGACAATCAATCTATTAGACTTTCTCCCCAAGACAAAATATTAGAACAAATAATGATAATGTGCTAATAATCAATATTCAAGGAATGTTGGGTTTATTCAACAAGATTATGTCTTCCATGTTTAATCAGATAAATATGACGTTAGTACCGCCAAGCAGCACTTCACTAAAGGGGTCCGTACGCACTTGGAAATCACTTTTATCAATAATGAAAAATGAAAACAATATGTTACCTAGGGCATTGTTATATTCAACAAGACTTACTATGGATACATTCCGACCAATGGCAGAAAATCCTTTCTACCGGTTAGATGCCGCAATGTACCCTTAGATAACAAAAGTAAGGTTTCAGAGGCTCTGCTTGTAGCCTTCGAAAATTTCGGGAAAATTGACCCTATCAAACCTCTCATGATCGAAGGTACTCCCTACCTGACGGATCAATGGGTGGTCATCTTTGAAACCACCAATGATTCGGACCTAGAAAAGCACCTACCACAATTCACCCACATTTGGGAAAATAAGGTTTCTACTGAATAGAAATCTGCCCCAAAAGTTTGCTACTTTTGTGACCAGGAAGGTCACATAAAAAAAGACTGCATTCAATTTAGGGAATCTATTGAATTTAGACAAAACGCACGCATGAATAAGGATTTAAGGGATGCAAACATCAGCCCAGTAGAGGAAATGGACACGGAGCTCTTAATAACCCCTTTCTAGGTTGAAAATACTACAAGCCTAACACCTTCTTTGAAAAATGAGGTAACAATGGAGGAAGCAGCAAAGACCATCACAGATAGCGTTTTGTCAGAAAAGGAAACAACAAAACAGGTATCACCGCAGGATGGGGAAAAAACCAGGTGACGCCAGAGGAGGCAGTTCTCCGGTCAGTGCGACCCCCCTCTAGGGGCACAGGTGATTTGACCCAAACCAAGGAACCGCTATATGATGAATTAGCTGGGCATACACCGACCCTCAGAACAACTCGGGCTCCCTAACACAAATAACCACCTTATCAGAACCGTCAGCAAAGGCTATAATTAACACTAATCCACCAGAAAACAATGGCTTCACCATAGTCACCTATAAACGTCCGACTCCTACAAGAAGCGCAATTAATAGTACAACTAAGCAGTTCCAAGTAAGAATGTCCTCCTATAGCGATATAAAAGAACGGGTCCTCCCGAACCATATATGACCCAAAAGGGTTTATACCTTTTACGTACATATGTCTGTTAACCAAAAAATAAAAGTAGCTACGCTCAACGTAAAAGGACTAATTAACACAAATAAGAGACAAAATATATTCATTCTCCTAAAATCGTATAATTTAGACATTATCATGTTGCAAGAAATGAATCTGAAAAACGCAAAGCTCAGAGACTTTTTAAGCCATCAATGGCAGTACACTTCCATTTGGTCTAGTAAGACTGCCATTTTAGCAGGAAACAAAAAAATTGAATTTATAGATTCTCAAATTTCTCACGATGACAGAGTGATAACGGTTAAGTTACATTACCAGGGGAGGACATTTAGGATAACAAATGTGTATGCACCTCCGTGCCTAGAAAATAGAATCAAATTCTTTAAGGATTGGTCACTACCAAGAGAGAAAGAACTAATAGAAATCATCGGAGGTGACTTCAATACCAACATCTCCACTGACAAAAATAGAGTCAGCCAAGCTCCACAACAGCACAACCCCACTAGAAAGACTTTACAAAAAAAGATGGAAAGTTTCCACAATGAAAATGATTTCTCAGAAGAAGACCTATTTCTGACTTATTTCCAAAATACCAGAAACAATGGCAGAATGGGAACCTGCATAGACTACATTTTCATAGATAGAAACTTCGAACATAATATTTTCAGCGTTAAAACTCGCTTCGGCAACTCTGACCACCTATTAGTAGAGTGTTTGCTTTACTTCGGACCAACCAAGAGACACAGTGTGCAGTGGCGGTTCAACAAAAATTGGTTCCGGAATGTCAGGTTGAATCAAGAAGTTATAGAGGAAATTGAGGACCCTGGATTCATACAAGACTGGGACGGTTGCAAACTGAACATCCAGTCAATAATCAGAGCCTTCTGCAAACCAAAGTCTATGGAAACAAAGCTAGAAGAACTTTACAAAAAGTTGACACACCTTAAAATAGCCCAGTTCAGAAATTCAGAATGGACACACTTAGATGAACAAATAACAAACTTGACGAATCTCATCGAGGAAGAAAATTCTGATCTCACAGACAAATGGTTTCTCAGGTCCAAGGCCAGATGGATCGAAAAAGATGAAAAGTCGACAAAGTATTTTTTTGCAAGATACAAATCGAGACAAAACCAAAACAAAATAGATGAGATCAAAGTTCCCGACAATGGAAATTCAGAAAACATAGATGTCCTGCAGCATATACAACAATTCTTTATACAAATCTACACTCCAGAGCCCATAGATAGATCGGAAGCTGAAAAGTTCGTAAATAATCTCCCTGTGATCACAGATACAATGAACAATGATATGCGTAAACCCATAACTGCAGAGGAAGTTTCACTGGTTATTTGTTCCCTTCCTAATAACAAATCTCCCGGAACAGACGAGCTCACCTACGAGTTCTACAAGCTCACAAATGAAACAATAACCCCGGTCTTAGTGAAGGTGTTCAACAAGGTCTTAGAAGAAGGTTCCATGCCAATATCCTGGCACAAGAGCCTAATTACGCTAATACCAAAAAAGGGGGAGGACCTATCTCTAGTTAAAAATTGGCGTTCCATTTCAATGGTCAACGGTGACGCTAAAATCTTTATGAAAATTCTCGCAGACAGAATGAATGATATATAGGGCAGTTATACCGGAACACCAACAGGGTTTTATTAAGGGCAGGTTTATAGTCGATGCCGCCTTGGATATAATGACCATCCTACGAAAGTCACGTGACTCAACTGTTCAACATTGGATCCTACTGATCGACCAGGCTAAAGCTTTTGACAGAGTTAATCATAATTTCTTGGCCCTCATAATGGAGAAGATGAAATTTGACAAGAGAATTATAGAATTAATAAAAAACCTCTTTAAAACCAAATGGCCCACATCATTGGAGGTGGCTTTATATCTTCTCCGTTCACAGTGGGACAGGGGGTGAGACAAGGGGATCCTCTCTCTCCCTTGCTCTACATACTTGCATTCGAACCGCTTCTTCTGCAGATAAATAAGAAGATCAGGGGTATACCCTTGGAACCACATTGTTCTTTCAAACTTACAGCTTATGCCGATGACCTCTCCCTGGGAATCGGCTCTCGTTCAGACTGGGAAACTTTATTAAAGTGCTTGAAGACTATGAAAAAGCTTTAAATGCCAGAATAAACAAGAAAAAAACCAAACTAGTCCCACTTACATCCTCTGCAGAAGTTGTAAACTTACCAGGTGAAGAACATTACGAGAAGGTTCCTGAACAAACCTTCTTCAAAATTCTAGGCTTTGAGGTTTTGAGAGATAGCTCTCCAAAGAAAGGATTTGGGAGGAAATTATTAACAAAATAAAGACTCAGATAGAAAAATTAAATGCAAGGAATCTCTCGTTTAAAGGGAAGATAATGTTGGCCAAGTCTGTGGTTCTTTCTAGAATGTGGTACACCGCCTACATTCTTCCTCCTAAAAGAAAACACATATCCACGATTAATGACCTCATCTCAAACTGGATAAAACACAAATCTAAGTTCCTCACTAAATATGCCACATTCCAAAAAAACACTGACGAAGGTGGAATAGGTACTCCGGTCATCCAGAACATGTTAAAAATGCACGACTCATAATGATTTGGAAGCGTCTGTGCACAAGTAGCACCACTTGGGCCTGTTACGAAAGAAACATAATTTCAGGGGAGATTAGGTCCAAAAGGAATCTCAGTGTTATACAAGCGCTAAAGCAACCCCAATCAGTAAAAAGGCCTGGCTGAAAGAATGGAGGGGACATATACATACTTGGATCAAATTAGGCAGGGATATCTCATCGACAAGTAATTAACCGTGGGCTCTGGAAGATCTGACAATTGGCAAAACAAATGGTCAGGAGATGACAGTCAAATAAATAGTGTGGCGATTAAATGCAATAAGATGTGGGATCAGCGTAACTTCGGATAATAACCAACCAGACAATTTTAGTTGGCTAAAAACAAAAGAGCACACTAACAAAAAACTGAACATTTGCTGGCGGCTGCACTATGGGGCCTTATCTCTCGGGTACCGAACACGACACCTAGACCCAGAACACAAGGGCGATTGTATATAGTGTGCTGAGACCAGACAAACCATCGAGCATTTTGTAATCGAATGTGACTTGAGTAAAGAAATATGGCAAGTAGCCTACAAGATGATGGACATTACAGTGGGTACGACCCCCATTCACCCCAAGAAGCACTTGAAGCCAGTAATGTAAAAGAGAAGACGAAACAGCAAGCCGCACAGTGGCTTCATATTCAGGTGATATATACAATATAGTGTTTATTCACAAAAGCCAAATGGGGCGGAGAGATAATAACCAGAACCAGAGCTATACGGCAAGCTGAGTTCCAGCTCAAAAAAGAACTCTGGCAGTTACATTTTAATTTGGGAGAGAAATCCTCCAAAATAAAATGAGTTTATAGTGCCTTAAAATTTAATGTAGTCAAGAACATGTAAAATTGTAATAGTCTTAATAAAGAGCGCCAACTGCGCCTCGGTCATATGACTAAGAAATTTAAAAAAAATGATTTGTCTCTTTTCTACTGACTCATCCCATATACATCAGCGAATTATATAAATGTAATCTTATGTAAGTTATTACGGCCCGAAAACTTGCGCAAGAATTACGAATCGACGCGAAATCTTTCACAATTTTTAATTACGGAATATTACGAAATACATATGTAAAAAATTACGCAAAATTACATCACAATAATTTGAAATAAATCGCAACAATGCGCATATCAATAAACTAATGCGTGCAGGAGGTAATATTTGATATTTTTGCATTGTTTCGCAATATTTTAAATCTTTTCGCATTGTTTCGCAATATTTGGCAAATTTTCGCAAATTTTAAAATTTTTTAAAAAATAAACAAACGATATACATATTCACATAATCATGCTTTTTTACAGGTTTCGCTTTATTTCGCAAGGTTTCGCAATTTACTATAAAATTTTATATTTTTTTATTTATTATTATTTTTTTATTTATTATTATTTTTTTATTTATTATTATTTTTTTATTTATTATTATTTTTTTATTTATTATTATTTATTTATTTATTATTATTATATATTATATATATTATATTATATATTATATTTTAATTATTATACATTTTTTACGGTATTGTTTTTATATTATTATATATTATTTTAACTACTTTCGCACTTCTTCGCATCTAATTCTATCACTATATACAAAAAACTAGCCCTACACGCTTATTTTCATTCACCTACAGTTAGCTATTATCTTCGCTTCTTTGTTTTCTATTGTCTTCGCTTTGACTACTTCTTTTGTTTTGGCTATAAACTTCGTTTCGCACTCTTTTTCTAAAAACTTCAAAATAAAAAACATTTCTTAGAAGTGTTGGTGTTCTTGCAAATTGCTGAGGAAAGTCGCATAGGTTCGAAAGAGTTAGGAATAAATAAACTAAAATAAAAATTAAAAAATAAGTAAAAAAAAAAACAAAAAAACCAAAAG
>QKWP01001502.1:0-49266 GCA_003550325.1 Gigaspora rosea
TAAAGAAGTTGGTTTTAAGACTAAGTGGATGGATATGTATATCTTCAATAAATTTGTTTCTATTAATAGTTTGATAATTATTTTGAAGATAAAGATGTAGTCTAGCTAGATTTAAAGCAATATTGTTACGATTATTGGTTGTATAGGGTGGAATTGATTGATAAAGAGTAAAAATTTTAGAGTAATTAAATTTGGTAAAGAGTGTTGTTGTAAATTGGAGCAATATATCTTTAAAGGTAGAAAAAAGAATTTCAAAAGGTATAGTAATTGATCTGTCAATTGAAGGGTTATGTTGATAGATTAGATCCGAGAGAAATTTGGGTTGTCGAACGTAAAAGTTAAAAGTTATATAATAAAAAGTTTTCCAATACTTATAAAAATTTCGTAATAAGTGTATTTTGATATGCTGAATAAGTTTACTTAATCGATTTTTTCGATTTGCTTAGTAAAATTTAGACTTTACTATATAGCAACTATCTGCGATTAACTAAAAATTGATTTTCTTCAATACGATTGGCTATTTATACTATATATATATATAGGACGTGATATTTGGGGACCCCCACCCCCCTAAAAAATTACGTGATTTTTTGCACTCCCCTAAACGAGTTTTAGGATATATTAAGGAGAAAGGCGAAAGAATTCAAATAGAAAATTCTAAAAAAATCTAGGGTTTTTGGTTTATAAGGAATTAAATTGGGTGGGATGTAATTAAAGAGAAATAACAATTATATATAGTTTAATTAATAAAGAATCAATTAGTAATCAATAGAAGGAGTCGAACATATTAGTCAATTATATTAAATGTAGTATTTATATAAATTAACAATGTAAAGAGCATGGTGACATAGAAAAGCTGTCTGGTTGTTATCCCAAGCGACAGGTCTAAAGTTCAAATCCCACTGGAGATAAATTGGAAAATAGGCCTGTGTTACGGTAACATTTGGGGGGCGTCAATAGAAACCAGGCAAATCATTTTTAGTAATTTTTTTTAAACTTTAGATTAAAATATCTTAACAACTATTAAACCAATCTTGATAAAAATTTTTTTATTTTAATTCTATAACTACATAGAATTAAAATAAAAAAATTTTTATCAAGATTGGTTTAGTAGTTGCTAAGATAGTTTAATCTAAAGTTTAAAAAAAATTTACTTAGAAACAATTTGCCTGGTTTCTATTGACGCCCCCTATCTGTTCATCAATCAGTTGAGTATATTACCTGTAACCTTGGTACCACTATCTTAAATGGGAGCATCAGCACAGTTGTGTAAGTTACACAGACAAATTCAAGGGACCAGAACAATTGAAACCCGTTTGGCAAGTCCCAAGCAAGGAGGTAAAGAAGATCTTCCAATAGTACTACAAAAGACCAGAATTTCGACTAAAGACCAAAGAACTGGACGGAAAAAGCCCTATGGCAAGAGGGGACACCAACCCTGGTTGCTGGAGTTGTACCAAAAGAAAGGACCTATGTTTCAGAATTAGATACCAAGGAAAGGGAGTCCATTAGGCACATAAAGCCGGGCTGACCAATCCTTCTGAGCTAACTGGTTTGGTAGTTTGAGAGGAATTGGTAAAGGTTGGAAGAAGGGTTGGATGTGAGTACTGGGGATCGGAATGAACCTGTAAGGGCAAACAGAACTCACTAGCCAGTAAGAGGTAGAAGCATGGAGGCATATACATATCAAGATCTAACGGGCTCTGGCCATACCCATATGGGAGTCTTTGGACGTTAAAAAGTGCTGGGACCACCAATATGGGTATAGCTGGTACAAGTGCATATAGTAGTAACAGGGTCCCTCTGGGCCTTATGATACCATCCAACTATATCCAGTACTGGAAGCATTTGTGAAACATGCCCAGTTACCTTGTCATCATAGAGGAAAGTACAGTCGTTCGCACATTACCGAAATCGAAACGTTAAATCCTGGCATGCAGGCTTGAGATATTTACCTAATGTGGTAGAGGCAGCTGCATGGCTTAAGATACGAACTCCCGAGAAGTACGCCAGTAGGGAATTTCAGGTATACCAATTTGAAAGCACAAAGCACCTACCTGGCAACGTACACCAAATTGGAAGTGATGATACTAGATAGTGTGGATAAAGTGGCGGACATGTGAATACCAATTGTTGGTTGGAGAGGGTCATACAAGCCAGGTTAGTCATATAAATGGGAATATAGAAGGCTCTAGACATGGATAAATGGTTGTATAACCTAAAGTCCTAGATCCAATACTTGTATATAATATTTATGTACTTCGACAATATATCAACTTACTTAAGTATTAATAAAAGTTTGGGGCAGGAGCCACACCCGGGTTCCCCCTAATATATAAAAAAAAAAAAATAAATCAACGATGTATTAGATAATTAATCAATTAATAGACAAGATAAATAAAAGCAGTAGCATAGTACTAATAAACAGAGTTGAAAATTCAATGATGCAAGAAAGAAATCTATATTAGTTGCCTTAAGCTTTGAAATGCCTACTAATATAGATTTATACTATATTTTTATCAAATAGATCAAAGTTTGAAGTCTTTATTAAAAGGCAAAATTCGAGTCTTTAAATACATATTTTCTTCTATATAAAATAATTACAATACTCTACTAAAGAAAAACTTTTATCCACTATCTAATTAGTATGTGAATCATTCGATTCTTTTCAATACCAATTCCTTTATTAACAATAATAACTTTTAACATATCTATGCCTAGGGTTCCTCAAATTCAAATCAAATCAAATATTGGATCAATTTGAATTTGATCAAATCAAATTGACCCTGATTTGAATTTGATTTGATTCAAATATTTGAATTTGAATTTGATTTGAATTTGAATTTTTAATAGTAATTTTCAAATCAAATCAAATATTTGTTAAATCAAATCAAATATGTCCATATTTGAATTTGATCAAATCAAATATAGTCAAATTTGAATTTGAATTTGATCAAATATTTGATTCAAATATTTGAAGATCAAATCAAATTGCGGAACCCTATCTATGCCTTATTTAAGACTTCTGTTTGTAAAGAAAATTTGTTAAAGGTTTTGAAATGTATTGGCAGATTTCTGAAAATCCTTTAATACTTCCAGGCATCGTGATAAGTTAAAGAATCCAATACTGTTAGAGAGACATGTAGTGTTGTATGTTTTGGCTATCCAAAGTCTTTTTTGACCTTGTTCACATCCAAAATATCCAAATATCCAAGATTGTCCAAAGCTTGTTTAGGCTTTAATAATTAATAAATTTGTCTAAATAATGTATAATTATATATTTTTTTTAGGTGCTGAACACATTCTAGTTTAAATTAAAATAGGTTATCTTAATAAAATATTAAGTAAGGATGTGGCGACTTAGAGAAGTTGGTAAGTTGTCACCCCCAAGTGGCAGGTCTAGGGTTCAAATCCTACTGACGATGCTTTGAAAAAATAGACCTGTGTTCCGGTAACTGTTTCCTGTCAATCGGTTGGGTACATTACCTGTAGTCCTTAGTTACCATCTCGAATGAGAGCTTTCAGGCGAAGTTGTGTCTTATGACACAGACAAATCCAAGGAACCAGAGAAACAGAAACCCATTTGGCAAGACCCGAGTAAGGAGATAGCAAAGATCTTTGACAGTGCTACCAAAACCAGAATTTTGGACCGGAGCTGAAGTACCAGACGTCGACCTCAGGGACAAGGTCTACCAATCTGGCCACCGGATCGGGTACCGAAGGAAAAGGACCTATGTTATAGAAATAGGTACCAGGGGGAGAAAAACCATGATGGCACCTAATGCCAGATAGATCAACACATCTGGGCCAACTGGATTGGAAGTGGGAAAACCAGTGAAGGTCCGGTAGGAAAGTGATGGTGGGTACTGAGGTTGGAGCGAACATTACAAGGGCAGAAGTAGGTATTGGCAGTGTTGTCATGGGACACGGACACGGACGGCGGACAGTCCGGGACAGGACGTCCAGGACATGTCCGCCCAGAATTTTTTTTGTCCCAGACATTTTGCGACTCAACACGTGATCATCTACCAATAAAATTCGTATAATTCCGCAATTTGATTGGTTTTACCCGACGGACATGTATCATGTTGTGACATTATTGCGGACATGTCCCGGACGTCCTGTCCCGGACTGTCTGTGTCCCTGAAAAATCAGCGGGACAATGTCCGTGTACAACACTGGGTATTGGTAAGAGGACAGGAGTAACCCTGTCTTGCAAGCATTGGCCTTGGTCATAGCGATAAGTACCAAGTGTAGGTGAATACCTGATATGGAACTTGCTGACTGACTTATGTAACAGGCCTGTTCTGGTGATACAAGATGGGTTGGCAGGCGGAAAATGGATTAGAGGGTTTAAATAGGCAATTCCTGTAGTTGGGTTGCAGGTATGGCAGCTAGTGTGGAACCCTTGGACCACTTAAATTAGATACCAAAAGTGTACGTGTGGCTAGATGTATCCTCGTCTATGTAACAGATGCAAGTATTTCCCTTAGAGGATACCGACAGCCCTAATATCATGGCTAGTGTGGAACCCTTGGACCACTTAAATTAGATACCAAAAGTGTACGTGTGGCTAGATGTATCCTCGTCTATGTAACAGATGCAAGTATTTCCCTTAGAGGATACCGACAGCCCTAATATCATGAATAAAATTTCCTAAGTCCCAAGATGGGCACTTTAAAAAAATATATATATATATATATTAAGTAATTTATTTAATTGATCAAGATTGTCCAAAGTTGTTCAAACTACTGTTCAAAACTGTCCAAAGCTGTCCCATGACAATACTGGAGACACATACTAAAGACATTTTAATTAGACACATTGGTGTAAACAAGAACCAGAAATTTAGTAGTTAATCCATTCTCTGGTTGGTAATTATATTTATAAGAGACTTTGATTTAATTCTTAAGAATAATTCAATATAGTAATAAGAAATGTTATATATAAAAATGATAAATAAAAAAGGGAATTGCTATTTCCACCCCTACTTTTGCTAATTCCACCTCCAGCCAGCCTCCAACCCTTCTGACCTAGTCATGTGCAACATTGTACAAACAGAGATCACGTGACTTTCAAATTTATGCATTTTAACAAAATTTTAGATTACGCAAAACTAGTGATCACATAATTTTTGTAACCAAAATAGCCAATCAAAATTTGAACCAGAACTTGGTTGTCCAAATTGAACCAATTCGGGTCTACTTTAACCAGAACTTGGTTCAAATTGAACCATTTCAGGACACTTGAACCAGAAATAGGTTCAAACTGAACCATTTTCAGGTCACTTGAACCAGAAATTGGTTCAAACTGAACCGCTTCAGGTTCATTTAAACCAGAGCTTGGTTCAAATTGAACCACTTCAGGTTTATTTAAACCAAAGCTTGGTTCAATTTGAACCGCTTCGGGATCATTTGAACTAAGTTCTGGTTCAAATTGAACCACTGGGTTCATTTGTACCAAGTTCAGAGTCAAATTGAACCACTTTGGGTTCATTTGTACCAAGTTTAGGGTCAAATTGAACTACTTCGGGTTCACTTGAACCAAGTCTGGTTCAAATTGTTTAAATAAACCCGAAGTGGCTCAATTAGAACCAATTTCTGGTTTAAGTGAATCCGAAGTTGTTTAATTTAACCAGAACTTGGTTCAAATGAACCCGAAGTGGTTCAATTGACCAGAACTTGGTACAAATGAACCAAAGTGGATCAATTTAAACCAGAACTTGGTACAAATGAATCCAAAATAGTTCACTTTGAACCAGAACTTGGTTTAATGAATCTGAAGTGGTTCAATTTGAACCAAGCTCTGTTTTAAATGAACCTGAAGTGGTTCAGTTTGAACCAATTTCTGGTTAAAGTGACCTGAAATGGTTCAATTTGTACCAAGTTCTGGTTCAAATGAACCCGAATTGGTTCAATTTGGACCAAGTTCTGGTTCAAATTTTAATTGGCTATTTGGTTATGCAAATCACATGATCACTAGTTTGCATAATCTAAAATTTTGTTAAAATGCACAAATCTGAAAGTCACATGATCTCTATTTGTATGACATTGCACGTGACTAGGTCAGAAGGATTAAAGGCTGGCTGAAGGGTGGCATTAGCAAAAGTAGCTAGCAATTCCCATAAAAAAATAAAATACAGTTGGCCCTTTTAGAACCAGTATGCATATTGAACAGGTTTAGTATTAGTTTTGAGAGGTAATCGAATTTGAAAATATTATAACACATATCGACCAATCAAATTGCAAAATTGAACAATTTCCAGAACCTAATCAGAGCAGAAACTGGAATTACTTGTGACCTCAAAGACCTGGGAATTGTTTAATTATGATATTGTGAACAGAAAATTCCTAAGATCAATATTCTAATTATATAATTATTGTGAAAGAACCTATCATGTTAATTTTATGTGATTTGATTGGATATATATCAGGTGACTTTATATAAAATCAGAAATTTATGCATAAAGGCTATCGGATATTAGAAATAGCAGATTATCAGTTATTACTTATAGAATTGGTATAGTAATTGATATTTAACCAGTTTTGGCAGGTTATCAGTTTTGACAGGATCAGTTCTAAAAGGGCCAACTATATGGTGTGGAGTCAATAGAAATGGGACAAATTTATTAGATAGATTTGTCTCATTTCTATTGATTTCACCACATATATGTATTAATAACAAATATAGAAATAATAAGAACATTTGAGGGATGATTTCTTGTACCAAATTTTCCAAGAACACCAATCTATAAAAAACTTTATAGTTAATATATCTACATACAACAAAACTTCACCAAGCTGCTATTAGTTACAATGTCAATTTACTAGATATTCTGTACCTAAAATAGAGATAAAAAAAATATGCAGACTTTTAAGCAAGGCATCTTGGTGGGCTTTGGTACTATTGAGTGAAACATAGTAGAGAAACTCTGAAGCTTTATCAAGTTCTATAGATATAAAAATAGAAGTAGAGGCTTAGTTAAATATATTATTTTATACATGTAAATCCTACAAACTGGTACTTTTTTCTTGCACTCTTTTAGTCTTTTTGAAATTTCAACAAAAGTAGGCATTTCAGTTTACTTTCTTCAAAAGATTAGTAGTATTTACTCTTTTCAAATTAAAAAAGCACCTTTTTGAATTGGAATTGATATCATAAGTAAGGTCCATAACTGTATATAAGATAATAAAAAGGATGTATCAGAAATTAGAAGGGATAATATAATAAAATTTATTACTAGAACATTCTTTTAAGCATATAAATTTCTTTTTTTTTCTTTCTTTTAATATAAATATAGAAGTTGGTATAAGTTTTTTTTATACAATACTATATAATTTTTATAGTTTTGCACAGATATTAATAGTACTATCATGTTTTTTTTTTCTTTTTGCTTTTATTCTCTTTCTTTTTATTTTTATATTTGTATCAAATTTGGTTTTTTGTTTAGAAAGTAGTTGTTTTTCTTCTATTTTACTCACCTCTTTATATTTTTTTTCATTTGGCATAGTTTTTTATAGTAGGCCTTATCTATTAGAGAAGTTAAAAAAGAAAAGTTTAAAATAAGGCAATCTTGATATGGCAAATATTTGCTAGCTAGTAATAAATTTTTAGTAAGTTGAAAATCTAAATTAAGATGAAAAATTTGCTAGGAAACTTGTACCTAGATATAAGTTTTCTGTTAGAGTAGAATATAATATATACATAAATACAGTTTTATATAATGAAGTTTACAGATACAGAAAGCAGGATTGTTAAAAAAAAATAATTAAATAAGTAATATTTGAGTATCAATCAATCATTAACCAAAATTAGTAATTAAAAGTATATAGTTTAAGAGTTCAGAGTATTTAATATAAATTGATTATAGAGTTCTTGATTTAGTACTTAAAACTTTTAAAACAAAAGATAAAAAATTTTAATTTTCAAGTATAATATTGGGTTGGGTTGATCAATAAATATAATGGGTTATGTAGGTTATAGATCAAAATTAAGCTAATTCAGATTAGATAGATTACCGTATATTCTCGAAAATAAGCAACCTTTTTTGGCCAAAAAATTACACAAAAAAACGAGGGGTTGCTTATTTTCGAAATCTTGAGTTTTTTAAAAAAATTGAAAAACGTACTAATAAAAAGTTATACAAATAATACTAAATTTTTACTATAGATGTATTTTTATATACTGAACAACTTTTCTTAATTGACCTTTTGAAGTTTACTTAGTAAAAAAAAGTCTTATATGTAGCAACTGCTAACACGTTTTTTGAGATTTTTGAAAAAAACAGGGAGTTGCTTATTTTAGGGGGTTGCTTATTTTGGGGAATCTACGGTAATTGGATATTAAAGAAAATATGGTTAAAAAAAAAACTGGCATAGCCTAGTAGTCTAAATGCCTATTCTCTATACTAGAGATTTCTGATTTAATTTCTAGTAGAAGTAAAAATCTATGAATATAGACCTGTAGGTCGATAGCATAAGTGGTTACGCTCCCAGGTCACCAAACGTAAGGTCGCCGGTTCAACCCCTACTAGCGGACAAGAAAAACTATATGCGATCACGAGATGGATGGGCTGAACTAAGATGGTAGAATCGTGGTTGGTTAATTTAACCACATTTAGTATGCGTGTGTTGCTAAATTGGGAAATATTGGATACTTCCGGTGGAATTCCGGTTGAATATTTGTATACTTCTGGTGGAATTCCGGTTGAACAGATATACGTTGAAAATGGAAGGTGGTACTAACCCGATGAAGGAAAGGGAACTTAGACAAACTCAGGATAGGCTTAGCCCTAACCCGAAATGGAAAAAGACCAAAAACTTTGAAAGGCCGAAGGAAGAAAGTACCAAAACTGTTAACTGTGCACTTGCCCTGGTCGGTACAGACGACCGAGATCCGGATGAAGTTGAACCTAATAACTTCGGAAGGCTAAAGGAAGAAAGTACTGAGATGCTCGTGTCTCGCTTTCTCTCTGCCCGGTCAGTACAGACGACCCGAGGTTCCGGAAGAAGTTAGAAACCAATAGATACCGCCGGCGGACTGAGTAACCGAAATGAGGAGTGGCTGGGTAACCGAGTATAGAGTTAGGTTGTACAACTAGTCCAGTATTATCATAAAAATAAAAATGTAAAAATGTAATTAGTAATATGACCTTAATAACCTTAATAAAAGAGCGCCAACCAGCGCCCCTAGCATAGAACTAGGGTTAAAAAAAAAAATCTATGAATATTTGTTTTATACTTAGTAGAAGTTTATATGAAAACTAGTTTAAATAAGATAGTTCTAAAAAAAGATTCTATTGTGAAAAAATTGGTACTATATCTGTATTGAGAGAAGTAGTAAACACAAAAGAAAGAATCAGATTACTTTTCTAGAAACACCTTTGGTACATATAATAAAAAACTACAAATACAAAAAAAAGACAAAGCCACTTTACTTAGAGATATATAAAGCAGGATATAGTAGTAATATAAACTACTATATTTGTATTAAGAGAAGTAGTAAACACAAAAGAAAGAATTAGATTACTTTTCTAGAAACACCTTTGGTACATATTAAAAAACTACAAATACAAAAAAAAGACAAAGCCACTTTACTTAGAGATATATAAAGCAGGATATAGTAGTAATATAAACTACTATATTTGTATTAAGAGAAGTAGTAAACACAAAAGAAAGAATTAGATTACTTTTCTAGAAACACCTTTGGTACATATTAAAAAACTACAAATACAAAAAAAAGACAAAGCCACTTTACTTAGAGATATATAAAGCAGGATATAGTAGTAATATAAACAAGGTATAACAGCATTGCATGGCATATCAATATTAAGTACCAATTAATTCAAATAAAAATTAAAAGTAGTTTGTAGTATATAAATTTTATATGTACAATGTGCTCATGTGCATATGCTTTTAAAAGTTTTATATATTTTGAGCTAAAAATGTACATATAATTAATATACAGTATTTTAGGACTAAATAGTGCACAAAATTACTAGTAAAATATAGAAGATATATATATAAAGCACATTGTGCATATAATTTTTTGTATATATATTTAGATTTATCTATATAAATTTAATTATATAAAAAGCTTTATAGTACACAAATTTTTAAAATTGTCTATACAAATTATATATACAATGTGTACAAAATTTACATACTTTTGGAATCAGATTTGTATACTAGTAGTTTGATACTACAAACCTAGTTGGGAGTAACTTTAGTTATGCAATTTAACCTATATCTAACCAATATATAGAAGTCTCTTTATATAATAATTGGCAATGTACTGTAATCTGAAAAACATTAGCAAGAAAGATAAAACACTATAGAAGCATTTAAGATTCTAAGTTGTTATGATAATAGGTGTTATGTAGATACAAACAATTATTAGTAATAAAAAATTTGGACTTTTTGGTACCAAACAAAAAGTATATCAAACAATAATCTACAAATAACCTTTGATCAACTTTTGAAAGTTACTAAAACTAGTATAAGAAATGCAAAAAATGTAGTAATAGAGTAATAAAGTAGGGTTTAAAATATAAATTCTGATTTGATACTTATAGAAGTTCAGATTTAAATAAAGTATAACTCAAAGATAAATTAGTTCTAATATTTGTAGATACTATATTTTTTTCAAAATAAGCTACCACTAAAATAAGCCACTTTTCTGGTTTTTTTCAAAAGCAGTTACTATATATAAAAGTTCAAATTTTACTAAGTAAACATCAAAAGTGCTATTATATAAACTTGTTAAGAACATTAAAATCACTTATATTAAAAATTTTATGTTATTTGAACAACTTTTTATTAGTAAATTAGCAAAATAAATATACTAAATCTTTTGAAAGAAATTGCATGTCAAAATTTTTTGAAAGAATTGCGATTAATATGAAATTTTTTAAAAGAACCACAATCTTTTGAAAGTTTTTGGTATGTATTTTTTTTGAAATATTTTGAAATATGCAAAATATTGCAAAATAATACAAAATATAATGCAACATATTGCGAAATAGGCCAAATAAAACAATGCAAACCTCTATTTAATTAAAGAAATGACAAAAATCAGATGATTTTTTAGGGTAAAGAGATAAAAAAAGTAGAAATTATATATCCCTTAGATTGTAGTAGAACACAGTCAAATTTGTCTGCGTTTTTGCACTTTTTTAGCTCTGATTTACTTTTTTAAAATGCTAAAATAATTAAATAAAACTTTGTACAATTATATTTGAAAATAAGGATTACTTTTTTGCAAAATTAGTTTTTATATTATAAGAAAATAAATTATAGTTACATATAAGCTGAAAATAGATAATTTTAAGAAAAAATTTTTTTAAAAAATTTTATTACAATTTTTCTGCGATCTTATTTAGTTTTAGTTTTAGAACTATAGTTCTTAAGACAATATTGTAGTTTATATAAAGGATGACAACTTTCATTATTGCAACTTTAATGATTTACTTGTAAAAATTAAGACTTGTATTAGAAGTAAAGATTTTTTTTATAGACGGGAACATATAAAATTTGAAAAAATCTAAAGAAAAATTTTAATAGTAAAAATGCCAATACAAGAACTTTAAACATTTATTATATTAAAGTTTTCTAATGATTTTAAAAAAAATTTATAACAAAGTTACTAAAACAAAACTCAAAGAATATTTTTTACTTAGAAAAGATATGGCTAAAATCAATATTTAAAATTTTATTAAAAATTTTAAAATACGCAGGCAAATTTGCCTGTGTTACAATCTAAGGGATAAGAACCTGACTGTATATATATTAAAGAAGAGGAAGAGGAGTAGGCCTCTAATAAAAATAATTAGGTGATTAATGGCATAGCCCTGATTTTATTTTGGGGTCGTAAGAGATAATATTTCGCATATTATCATATAAATCTGCAGTTTTTCACAATATTTCGCAATACTTCGCATATTTTCAAAAATTTTTAAAATTTTCATATTATCCAATTTTATATTTTTATTTATTATTATTTTTTTATTTATTATTTATTATATTATATTTTAAATATTTTTAATCAATATTACATATTTTATTATATATTATAGTTTAATTATTATACTTTCTTTATAGTATTAGTTTTACATTATTACATATTATTTTAACTGTGTACTTCGTCGCATCTAATTCTATTACTATATACAAAAAACTAGCTCTATAGTATATACTTATTTTCGCTTACCTTTTAGTTAGCTATTATTTTCGCTTCTTTGTTTTTTATCATCTTTGCTTTGGCAATTTTTTTTAGTTTGGTTTGGCTATATCTTTGGTTCATTTTCTTTTTCTAAATACTTCCTAAAAATAGTAAAGAAGTAAAAAAAATAAAAAAACTATTTCTCAGAAGTGTTGGTATTCTTGTAAATTGCTAAAGAAATTTTGTAAAGTGCTAGAAAAGTTGCAAAGTGTCGAAAAAGTCAGGAGTAAATAAAATAAAATAAAATTAAAAAAATAAGTAAAAAAAACAACTAAAAAAACAAAAAATATAAGCAAACTTATAAAAAAAATAAACGAAGCCCCAAATCTTCATTTCTTTGAAATAAGAGTTTGCGAAAGCCAAGTTAATGTTCTTGCAAAATGCCAAAAAAGTCACAAAGTGCCAAAAAAGTCTAGGTTGGTTTTCTTGCAAAGTGCTAAGAAGTAAGGGTTCTGTTCTCGCAAAGTCTCAATAAAAAAAATTTTAAAAATATAACAAAAAAAAAAACAAAAACAAAAAACATGAAACAAAAAAATAAATGAAGTGAATCCTTGCAGGAACTTGCAAAAACTTGCGAAAACTGTGAAAATTTGTGCTAATTTCGTTAAAGAAGTGTTCCTGTAAATTTAGAAATTGCTGAGGAAATCAGTTGTGTTTTTGCAAAGTTTCGAAAGTTAGTATTGGCATGCACAAAGTGCTGAAAAGTTGTTAGTTTTCTTGCAAAGGGCTAGTGTTCTTGTAAAATACGAAAAAAATTAAAAATAACAAATAAAAAAAAAACAAAAACAAAAGCAAAAAAAAGCAAAAACAAAAAAAAAACCAAAATAAAAAAAAAACAAAATGAAATAAAAAAACAATATGAATAAAAGATCTAATTTATAAACAAAAGACCTAATCTGATCTTGTAATACAAATTTGTAGTTTAATTTCGATATATTCGAAGTATTTCAAAAATATAGTCCAATGCATCCTTGGTATAACTAAGATTACATATCTACTGATCCAGCCAGTCTGCTCAAAAAATATTTCAAATTCACTTTCGAAAATATTTTCAAAATATTTCGAAACTTAAAATATTTCAAAGTGCATTGCAAAATGTTTTGAAATTTATTGCATATGTGGAATCTTTCAAAAGATTTTATAGGTTTGCAAGATCTTTTGAAAAATTGTGCTACTATAAATTTGCTAATATATATTTTCAATTTTTTAAAAAATTTAACAATTCGAAAATAAGCTATCCATGTTTTATTGTGTAATTTTTGGCCCAAAAAATGTAGTAATTTGTTAAGTTGTATATTGAAATTATAATAATAATATATAATTAATAAAGTTTATTGCTAGTAATGAAGTACTCTAAAAAACGACTTTGGCTAAAGTTAGAGTTTAAATATATTTTTACAATTCAGATATATTAGCAGATTTTTGGAATTAACTATTAAAAATTCTAAAAATATTTAACAAAAAATAATTTTAATTTACTGGTTCATTTTTAATAAAACAACTTTATTTTAATAAAACAATTCAATGAACCCAAATTGATAAAACCCAATTACAGAATTCCAAGATTATTAGCTATTAGAAATTTGTATACTTCAAGCATTAAACCAATTCTTATAGTAATATTGTAAGTTGTTTGTAAAGCATTTGTCTATACAATAAGGACCCTGAAATATATATAGATAGATCAGATATTAGTTTGCTTATTTTTGGTGTTTTTATATAGATCTTTTTATTTATAGTAATTTTTTGCTTATTTTTGAGATTTTTATGCAGATCTTTTTATTTTTGGTAATTTTATAATTAACCTGTCCTATTTATATATATTTTAGAGTTCTATAAAATATATTAAGTAGTATTGTTCTTAACTATTTATTACTTTATTTAGAAACCTATAAAAAAATTTAGTTAAATAAATTTGCTATATAGGTAAAGCAAAAAGTAAAAAAAAGAATTTAATATAAATTCAACTTATTTTCAATAAGGTTTTTTTTACAATATATACATATATATACTATTTAAACAACTAGATTATTTAAAATCTTTACTTTAGCAGATTTGCTATTTAATTATTTTTAGCATAGTAATATTATGTAATATATAATCAACTTTTTCTATTTTGATTAGCTAGTCTGTGCAATTTTACTAAAAAATTTGAAAAAATTTAGTTCTTAAAGAGTTACTATATTGCTAATTCAAACTTTATAATAAAATTTATGAATATTCTAGAGTTTTATATTCAGTTTTTACAGAGTTTATTAAGAGTTCAAATTATCCAGATTCAGATTAGTGAAAATTAACTACATACACTAGTTTGGTCTATTAAATATAGTTACAATACTAATTATAATATACAATATTTATTATAATACTTATAGTAAGAGTATAGTAATTTAGAGAAGTTGTCAAGTTGTTACTCCCCAAGTGGCAGGTTGAGAGCTCGAATCTCATCGGTGATGCTTTGAAAAATAGATCTGTGTTCGGTAATCTGTTTCTCATTATCAAAGGTTGGGTATATAACTTGTAGTCTTGGTTCCACTATCTAGAATAGGAGCTTTCAGGCACAAATATGACATTGCACTATCAAATCCAAGAAACTGAAGAAATTAGAAACCCATTTGGCAAGTCCCGAATAAGAAGGTAGATTTTGATCATCAATAGTACTACCAAAAGAAGGTTAGTACCAAGGTCAGAACAAATCTTATAAGTGCAGTATTAGGAAACTGTAGTAGTTTAAAGATAACTCCTGACTGCAAGTGTTGGTATAACACTATGGTGCCCAGTTTCTGAAGACTGCTAGAGTTTAGAATTGGGACATATACCCTAGTCAGCTGGCACTTTCTATAAAGATAAAGTAGCCCTAAGGCTAGTAGGCTATTGAGAATAACTCCTAAACAACCACAATAGTTTGGTTGGATAGGTAAATATTGATAGGCAGAGCATTGATCAGAGTAGTTTAAACAAACAGGTCCTGTAGTTGGTCTGCAAATATGGTAGCTAATGTAGAACCCTTGGGCGGACTACTTAAATTAGGCACCAAAAGTGTACATGTGGCTAGTTATATACTTATCAATATAACAAACATTATAAATATTTAATAAAAACCTTATAGCCAAAGTAGATGACCATTAAACCATAAAAAAAAAAAATTATAACACATAGTATACTACCTTATTACTATATATAGCATAATAGCAATATAATATAAAAATAGTTTAATCTTTATATTATAGCTAAACATAAGCTTGATTTTCTGTCTTATATAAAAAAATTTTTTATTAATGAGAGTAACAAAAATTAAATAATTTTTTAAAGGGGAGGAAATAAAAAAGGTAAAATTATATATAAGAAATTTAACTATATATAAAGAAGAGAAAAGAGAATAGGCCTTTAATAAAAAATAACCAGGTAATTAATAACATGGCCCTATTAATTTGCAATTATTTAAATATATATTGTTGGACTATTAGTAAAATAGAACCTCAGAGAAGTAAGGTTTTACAAAAATTACTAAATATAAAAAAATTTGCAGAAAAATCAAAAATAAGCAAACAAATTAGAGCGCTAATATTTATTACCTAATATTCATTTATTATAGGCTTACTTATACTCTAGTAAAGTATATTGGACGTTTTGTGAACATTTTGGACATTTTTTCAAATTAAAATTACTTAATATTTTATTAAAAAATATATAATTACAGTCGCTTCTCTTTAATCCGAACCTCTCTAAACTGAACACTATTAAACTCTCTCTAAACCAAACAAAATCTCACAGAACATTTGTAAATTTTATTATAAAATTCAGATAAGCCATATATAACTTTTTGAAAACTAAACTTTTTCAAATTTTTATATAATAAAAAAAAGCAGTCCTAGCAGTTCGAATTAGAGAAAGTTGACTGTATATATTTTTTAAATTAATTTATTAATTATTTATACCTTGGACATAGGCTTGAACAATTTTGAACAATCTTGAATATTGGACAAAAAATATAGTTTAAACATGTTCATTATACAACACTGCCCTACTTATACATGAGGACGAAAGGATTTCGGGTTCTAAAATCTGAAATTAAAATTTGAAAATAAAATTGTTTTTGATTTATTTTACTTGAAAGATGAAATTATTTGATACTTTTTTTGAATAGACGAAATTATAAGGAACATATTTATATAAATTTTATTTGCTCTTCCTTATAAAAAATTTTAATTTTCTCTAATGAAGACGAAATAGGCCTTTTTCAAAAATCAATTTCGGTAGCATCACTAGCCCTACTCCAGGTAATATATTTAGTTAAATTTAATTGGCTAAAATTTTTTATATAAAATAAGGTTTGGCTTGATTTCCTATCTCTAAAATATTATCTAATAAATATTAGGGCCCTTACTATAAAAACGTTTGGCTTGATCTCCTATCTCTAAAATATTATCTAATAAATATTAGTGCCCTTACTATAAATAGAAATAATATGTACAAACCCCCAAAAATAAGCAAACTAAAATTTAACTCCTCTATAGTCACTTCTTTCTAATACAAACTAGCTGTTCTAAGAGATTATGTTCGGTATAGAAAAAGTCTGGAATATAAAATTTCTATTTCTAAACCAACCTCTAATAAAAATTCAGTATATAAAGAGTTACTAATAAAACAAAGATAAAAAATTATTAAGCCTGTTTGATGCATAATTTGCTATATACTATAAAATATATATTATAAAATAGAAAAAAAACTTAACTACTATTTTATACTATTTTTTCCAATTTTTGCATTTTTCTAATTTTTGTTTTTATTATTCACTAGATTACTATTATCTAATCTGGGTTATAGCCTGGGTTAAATATCTGATTTGGATCATGGTTTATGTTAAATATCTGACCTGTTAGATTACTATTATTTGATCCAGATCATGGCCTAGGTTAAATATCTAATCCAGATTATGGACCAGGTTAAATATTTAACCTATTAGATCACTATTATCTAATCTGAGTCATGGTCTAGAATAAATATCTAACCTATCGGGTCACTATTATCTGACCCAAGTCATGATTCAAATTAAATACCTGATCTGTTAAATTACTATTATCTTTTTTTTTTTAATATTAGGAGTGTAGCTTCTGCCCAATTTTTATTAATACTTCAGTAAATTGACATATGGTAATGCCGTAAATACATACATATTATACACAAATATTGAGACTAGGACTTCAGGCTATAAGCCTTTTATTCATAGCTAAAACCCACTAGAGCTTTTTATATTCCAATTTATATAGTTGACCTGGATTTGTATGTCTCTTTTTTTAACTAACAATTAACGTTCACATGTTTGCCACTTTACCTATATTTCCTAATTCATTACTTAAAATTTGGTGTATGCCAGGTAGGCGCTTTATACTTCCAAATTGGTGTACCTAAAATCTGGTATACCAGAACATCCCTTAATAGTGTACTTCTCGAGGTTCGTATCTCAAGCCATGCAGCTGCCTCTATCTTATTAGGTAAGCATTTCAAGCCTGTATACTGCCACAACCAGCCAGTTTTCTGTGACTTGATGACTTAGTATTTAACATTCTGAATTTGGAAATGTGTGAACGACTGTACTTTCCGCTATAGTGATGAGGTCTCTGAGCATGTTTCGCAAATGCTTTCAGTGCCAAATATAGTTGAATACTGTTGTTATATGTATATACATATCTAATAACTTAGTAGTCAAGGGACATGTCCACATATAATGGCTTAGAATATAATTATTTATAAATCAAATGAGTTAACTCATCCAATTTTATATGTAAAGTTATGCAAAAAATCATTTAAATTGAATTTATTTAAAAGCATAAATATAAAAGTCTCTTTAAATTTTAAATATATATTCTTTGGCATTTAATACTCTTTTGTTTAAAGTTTTAGTTTTTAATTTGAAGCAGAGAGACATAAATCTTCCATTAAGGATAGGGTATTTCATGTGATCTACATTATAGTAAAATAACAAGTATAGCTACAAGATGTAGATCATTAGTACAACTAACTAAAAATAGTAACTTATTGTATATTAGCCAATTAAATTATTACATTTACTACGAATGGAAATTAAATATCTTTCGAACTATACCAATTTTTTTTTACTTTAACTAATTTTTACCGATATAATAATAAATAATTATATGAGATGTTTTCTATTAAAAGGGCCCATTTTTACAATTTTTTGAAAAATGAGTTTTCATTAGATTCATATAAATTTTGACACGGTTGATATTTTTTAATTATAAATGAAAGTTGATTTGTATAATAAAAAATCAAGATAATGTAAAAGAAAAATTCCATGAAGCTGCATAGAGCCAACATACTATGAGATTACCTGATCAAAACAAATAATTAAACTCAATTATCTCAAAATAAAATATATGTAAAAATAGGCCCTTTTAATAAAAAACACCCTATATAATAAAATGCTTTTTACACTCATTATATGTATTACAATTAAAAATTTTAGCCTTTTATAACTATAGTATCTAATTTGACTGTCACCCATATTTTAATATGACTATATAATCTATAAATAGATCTATTAATAAATGCTTTTTTTTACAAATAGTCTCTAGCTAACATCCAAAAATTTCTAAACATTATAGTTTTTTGCAATATAATTAATTGTAAACAAGTGATTGAAATCGTTATCTACTAAATTTTTTTAAAAAAATTATTATTTAATAAAGTTTGCTTGTAATGCGTATTTTTAAAACCAAAAAAATAAAGTTAACTTTGACTTTTTTCTAAATAAACCTTTTTTAAGGATAGGGTGTACAAATTTCCAATTTCATATAAAATCGATTGTAGATCAACTTTGTGTAACTAATATATAAGATGACATATGATTTATGTATAAATATCATATGATCTGACCAATCAATTCTTTGTACAACCTACAAAAATCATATAGCATCCTACAAAAATTTAATTATATATAAAGTTGATTTTTTTTAAAGCAATGAAAATTGCGCAACTTCATTATTATAAACAAACTATTTAAAACTAACTATTGTATAAATTTTATACAAATTGGTCAAAATCTTAAAAAAATTTATCAGAAGCATTTTTTATTTACTATATAAAAATCCAATATATCACATAGATCATATGAAAAATGATCTACGTTCACACTACCCTTAAGCCAACTTGCTAATAGAAACAATTTATCATTGAGTATATGAGCCTTTGAACAATCAAAAAATATCTTTTTTTGACGATATTAAACTATTGACGAAAAATTTTTAAACATCACAAGTTTGTGAGAGCTTTTATAAGGGTTGAGTTCCATGATCTGCACGAAATTATATCAATTCTTTACTATGTTCTTTAGGTCAAATGAGTGACTCACCCTATATAATAATATGATTGGTTAAAATAATCTTTTAAAAATATAAAAGTGCTATTAAGTAAAGAGAACCTAAAGATCTGCAAATTCACTATTACACAAAGTATAATATTTTGTGTAATAGTAAATTTGCAGATCTATTTTTAATCCCAAGTTTACCAAGCCAATTTTGATGATTTAACTACTATTAGAATCAAGAAAACCTCTTCTATAACTTTCAATTAGGGCACAAGAAGCCTTTACTTAATAGCACCTTTTATATTTTTAAAAGATTATTTTAATCAATCATATTATTATAGGGGTGAGTCACTTATTTGACCTAAAGAACATAGTAAAGAATTAATCAAATTTAGTGGAAGTTTCCCGTCCCTTTGCTTCAAATTAAGAACTAAAACTTTAAACAAAAGAGTATTAAATGCCAAAGAATATATATTTAAAATTTAAAGAGACTTTTATATGTATGCTTTTAAATAAATTCAATTTAAATGATTTTTTTGCATAATTTTACATATAAAATTAGGTGAGTCAACTCATTTGATCTATAAGTAATTGCACTCAGTTGGACATGTCCTTGACTATTAGGCAATATGTGAAAAATTTAATACAGTATATACTGTACTCAGGAACATCCAATGTAGCAACTTAGAACTTAAAGTAACTATATATTACTGTGTAGTAGCTATAATTTTAAAGTTGCTATAAATTACTGCATAAGATACGCCCCTTGATCGGTGCCCTCCTTGATTTGTACAGGGTATATTTCAAGCTTATCACAATTTTATTGGCTATTTTTCGGAAAAAACCTGTATAAACCTGTTTTTAGCCATGGTACCTTACACGGTAATTTACGGTACTATACATTAGCAATACGCTTACATATTTTAAATTTCGATTTTTTGAAAATTATAGCTAATGTATAGTAAAATATAGTATATCAGATATAGTAATGTAGTAGTCAATAGCAGCTTGCGAAATCCAATTTTGATTTTATGTTCTCAAAAGAACATTTTTCAAACCCTTGATGCTCTCGAATATTTTTTACTGTTCTCAATATAGAAAAATTAAATTTATAGTAGACGTATTTCTAACGTGTAGTAACTTTAAAACTATAGCTACTACAAAGTAACTATCTGCTATATAGATAGTTGCTTTATAATTACTTTAAAGTAATCCTAAAGTTGCTAAATTTGCCTGTTCTGTAATGTAGTGTTAAAGCCCAATAAGATTGAAATATAACCTAAATAGACAGAATAAAAATCAGAGATAAATGATATAATTGGTAAAACATGAATAGTACTGTTTTTTGTGTAATTTCAATTTATGCAGTACTAAGAAATTGTCAATCTTATGACTTTTATTTATTCATTTGATCGTACGTACGTACGTACGGTGTATGTACGAAATTACTAACCATAAAGCACACAAACCCAAGAACTTGATTTTCATATCATATACAATTAATTGATTTATACGTACTTCAAATATTTGTTTATTTGTTTATATCGCGCAGGTTCATTATCATTAAAATCTATATGAAGTTGTCCTTAACTTTTTGATAGAAATTGAACCAAAATAGGAAAGCGCCATTTTCGGTTAATTTTATTGTATTAAGCTAATAAGGTTTACGTAATATTATTTATGCAAGTATCAAGTCAAGTATCAAGATGATTTCCGGAATGATAGGAGCATTTCGAAGACAAAAACAATGCGATTCTAAATCGGGAAAGCACATACGTATTTCAATTAACGTTAAATCCATGTTGAGGTACAAATATTCAACGTGCATTCAGGGGAATTCCTGTATTCCCTAAATTATCAATACTCCGTTTCATCCATTTTCGCTTCAGTAAAAAATTGACTATTATATAGAAACCAAAATACTAACACATCAACAACTTATCAATGCAACCTACCAATGTTGCCTTGTCTGTTACTCATCCTAACGTAACAATTTATGGCGGCAACAGAGCAAACTTTCTTTCATCATGGTTTTTTCTTTGGATATTTCGTCTGTTAAAAATATCCAGAAAACATAATTTAGGATATGAAAACCTGACTTTACAAGTGTCTGAAAAGGCGCAGATTGTAGGTGACAGGCTGGAAGGCTTTTGGAAGGTTGAGACTGATACTAAAAAAACTAGGTATTTTTGAGACTTATCATTTTGATAATTTGTTTTTCGTTCTAAATTATAATTATTTTTTATGTCTGGACAAGCCATTCAATTTATTTTTTTTTTAATTGTGGATATTGATCTGCACGATAACTTTTAAAAAGTTGTGTAATATGCTAAAATAACCTTAATTATTTTATTATGTTCAAGTAAACCGTCAATTTGTCGGGCTCTTATCAAATCATTTGGAGCTCCCTATGCACTTCTTGGACTTTATAAACTCTTCGCTGCTGCATTCATGTTTGTTGGTTATTATTACCTTATAAATCAGCTGATTATATTCATTGAAGTGCAAAATGATCCGAATCAGATGAATACTTCTGAGCATATTTACGCTGTGTGCTTTTTCGGGTGTGCTTTAGCGTTTAGTATATTTAACAATCAAGTGACTTCAGAATCAACGCGAATAGGAGTTCAGGTAATTCTTTTAGTAAATGTGTTGTTATTATTCAAGCTATTCCACACAATTCATCAGATTCCAATCTAGGTTCGTGCAGCATTAATGGTTTTGGTATATCGAAAATCATTACGACTTGGTACAATTGGTGGTGGTATTGGTGATGTTGGTATGTGCATCCCGTGTATTAACATACTGTTATCCATTATTTAAAATTAACCTAGTTCTTATTTTTATTTTTTTTTATTTTTTTTTTATTGTCATGAATAGTGAAATTAGTATCTAATGACTGCAATAAGTAAATTTCTTAGCATTTATTATATACATTTTATCAAGAACCATTCGGATATCGAAAATTTTTTAACAAAATTAGATTAACAATATTTTTTAACGAATTTTCTGGTATCCGAATGCTTTTTGCTAGTGAGCGTATTAAGAAAAAAAAAAGAAAAAAGAAGATAATGATAAAACAAAAAAATGAAACATGTTTATTAATCTATTTTATACATGCATAGAGTGGCAGAAGCTTGTGTGAATCTTCATTTTCTATGGAGCTCTGCGGTGGAAATAATAGGTATTTACCAATTTTTACGGATTATATATGATTTAACCAAAGACTCTAAATAAATAAATATGTATATAAATATACATATTGGTATAAATTATCAAACGTCATGTAGTCATGATTATCTTGGTTTGGATCCAATTGAGCTTGGCGGCTTTACCTGGTATATATCATATTACCTGTAATTATTCTTAAAAACACAATGATATTATTAACGTTATGTTATTAAACATTTCAGCCTTAGTAATTCTTCTCATATTGTTTCCTGTTCAATACAAACTCGGTAGACTTACGTCAAATATTTATAATTCAATATCAAACATCACTTCTTCACGTATTCATCTTATGTCGGAAATTTTAACTGCCATAAAAGTTATTAAATTTTATGCTTGGGAATCTTATTTTCGTGAGCGTGTTGGTAAGGTTAGAAATAAGGAATGGACTCAAATGATAACTGGTCTAGTCCTTAAAGTATGGACATTTTGTGTTGTATTCGGTGCCCCCATTTTGGCTATGTTGGGTTGTCTTTGCGTTAAGCTTGTGGCATACCAATATCCAGATAATGTGTTGAAGCCCAATACAATGTTTACTGTCTTAGCATTGTTTTATACTGTAAGGTGAATAGTAATAGTTCATTTAAATGAAAATTTTGGTAAGATTTTGTGTTTTTTTTTTATTTTTTTTAATACTAATTTTAGATTAAAAATTATTCATAAGATATCCACTCATGATGCTTCCTGTTGCTGTGAGAACTACATTGGGTAACGACATTTTATTATAAAATAATTATTAATTTTCATCAATTTTTAATAATTCTTTATTCAATTTAATAATTTAGGTGCATTGGATTCTTTTAAACGTTTAAATGAGTTTTTATTAAAATCTGAATTAGAGCCTTTAGAGGAAGAAAGTAGTCCAATAAACGATGATCAAAAAATCAGAGTTTTTATTCATGATGCTGATTTTTCCTATGAAGGAACTACACGTCCAGCCTTAAAATTCCTAAATATGACATTAAGGCAGGGCGAAATTATTGCAATCGTTGGGGATGTTGGTGCTGGAAAGTCTTCCATTTTAGCTGCAATTTTAGGACAGATTCGTAAAGAGAATGGGGTTCGAAAAATTCGAGGCTCAATATCTTATGTTCCTCATGATGCGTGGTTGCTAAATGACACTTTAAAAGAGAACATTCTTTTTGGTAATGAATGCGATGAAGAAAGGTATCAGGAAGTTATTCAAGTATGCGCATTGAGAAAAGATCTGGAGTGGTTAAGTAATAGTGACATGACAGAAATAGGTGAAAGAGGTGTGAATTTGAGTCTTGGTCAGAGGCAAAGGGTTAGTTTAGCAAGGGCAGTGTATTCTAATGCTGACATCGTATTATTGGATGATCCGCTCAGGTTGGAATTTGTTTATTTTAATGTTATTTACTTTTATTATAGATATCTAATATTTTACTTTATTAATTAATTTTTCTTCAAGTGTTATGGATCCAGTAATAGGAAAACATATTTTTCATGAATGTATTCGTAAATATCTAAAGGTATTATTAATATTTTATCATTGTTATTAAATCATTTGAAGTTCTCATTTAGTAATTCAGCTTTTATTATATGGTGCAGAAAAAAGCTATTGTCTTTGTAACCAACCAATTACAGGCATGTACATTTCATGTAAAATATTCGTTTTTAAATAAACTTAACATTTTCTTATTAGGGAAAAATAAAATTTGTAGTTTCTATCTGAATGTGATCATATCATAGTTATGAAAAATGGTGAATGTATAGAAGAAGGGACATATAGTGAATTAATTGAAAAAGATGTATCTCTTGCCTCATTAATCAATGATTACGTGGAAATTGAAGATCCGGATCAAATTGATGAACTTATTAACGAAATTCGTCTTGAACCAGTTTCTGATGATGATGATAAAAATTTTGATGATTTCAATATTCTTGTCACAGACTACTCCAGAGAGACAAATATTATTAACAATTCTCCTATCTCACTTAATCGTACTCTATCTAACACTGAAGCTAATGAACATACAATTTCACGTATAATAGAAAGTAACAAACACACATCTCAGGACATTAACGAGAGAACGATTGCTAAGATGATTGAAAGAAATAGTCTATCTGCTCTTAGTGGTGCTGGTAAGACAAGAGTGATGGGCCCTAAAGTCAATCGTGAGATGAACGTTACGGCCTTTGCTGTCGAGAAAAATCAGTTGACTATTCATAGTTTAAATGAACGTGATGGAATTCCACCAATTAATATTGTCTCTGAAACAAAGAAAAAAGAATTTAAAGCAGGATTTAGTGTATATCTTGATTATTTCCGCAAATCAACCGGACTTGGTCTAACCCTTTTGATGATGTCATTATTCTTTTTAATGACCGCTATAAGGATTTTCAGCGGTATTTATCTATTTTTTAAGTTGTTACAATTAAAAAAAAAAATAAAAAAATAAAATAATACGATTGTTTTGAAGTTCATTAATTCAAGCCCATGAATAATTAACTTTGGACTTTGTACATATTAGATTGGTGGCTTATAAAGTTGGTAGAAACAGATCAAGATGCCGACTTTGGCTACCTTCTTGGTGTTTACGGCGCATTGGTGGTAAGATATTGTTAAATGTTTATATTAATTATTTGCCATTATTAATATTTGAATAAAAAAGGTTATCAAAATTTCATATAATTTCAATTCAACAGGGAGCTGTTCTCATTGGTATTTTCGCACGAGGTGTGTTTTACGCTTGGGCTATTATGCGAAAGAGTGAATCTTTACATGATCGAACATTTCTAGTTAGTATTTTCTTTCGATTGTTATTAAAACTCAATAATTTATTTGTATCATAAATGATATTCATTATTATTTGCAAATTAAAAAAAAAAGAAAATAATGCGTGCTCCAATGTCTTATTTTGACGGTACTCCTCTTGGACGCATATTGAATATATTTGCTAAACATCAATATCTTGTTGATGATGTTCTAAGTGACAATGCTTTACAGGTATTGTATTTTATTTGATTCAAGTTTTTTGTGATATTTATTTCATGCATTAAAATTTATATTGTAACTCTCCAAAGTTCTTGACAAATGTCCCTCTTGTTATTGGTACTATCGTCTTTGTCATTGTTCTCATCCCATATACCGCGACATCCGCTGCAGTGTTGGTCTTTTTGACATGGCTTATTATTCATATTTCAAGGGATGTTGAGGAAAGGTTTAAAATGTTGGATGGTGATCACCTATTTATTTTAATATGCTTTATTAAAGTTATAGAAAAATATCATAATTTTTAATACTTTTAATTTTATTATTCAGCTAATAGTAAGCCGCCTATTTTTGCACATTTATCAGCTTCATTAGAAGGGCTTGCAAGCATTCGTAGTTATAAGGTTGAAAAAAGATTTGATAATTTAAATATTGAAAAGGTTGATGCAAATAATAAGGCTTTATTTACTTTGATGCAAGGTATACACCGGAGAGCGATTTCATTAACTAATGTAACTTATTTTCAACGAATATTAATGTTTTTTTGTCAAATAATAGTCAAATCCTGGCAATCATTGTACATTGACATAATGGCATCAATCTTCATTTATACCACTGCATTATTTGTCATTCTTTTACATCATTCAGACAGTGTTAGTCCAGCGGTTGCAGGTTTAGCGATCGTCATCGCGTCGCAACTACTGATCTTTGGCCAATCTACGATTCGTTCTGGTCGCGATATTGCAGCAATTATGGAAAGCGTACAACAATTATTATATTTCCGTCAAAACATACCATCTGAGGTAATATAATAATATTGTTACAAGTTAGAATGTTTGTAGCTAAAAATGATTTCGAATAACCTTCATTAATTTTTTATAGGCACCTAATATAATCGAAGGAAAACGACCTCCATCAGATTGGGGTGAACGTGGCGAGGTAATAATTAAATAATAACTTTTGAAAATTTATTCATGATCCATATGAAATGATTAAAATTTTGATTAAAATTCTACATCAGATTAAATTCAAGAATGTTGTCCTTCGTTACAATAGATTTGGTGTTGCTGTTCTAAAAAATATTTCTTTCCATATTAAACCACGTGAAAAAATTGGTATTATAGGAAAAACAGGATCAGGTGAGTTTTATATGGTTTAATCATTGACATGGGCGTTTAATAAACTCTAGGGAAAATTTGTTTTTGCATGATACTGTCATAAACATGCAAATTTACTTAGAGAATTATATTATGATTAATTATGATTGACCCTAAGAACGATTTTCATGTTTATAACTTGATATTTTTATAATTGAAAGGCAAATCAACGTTACTTGTAAGCTTGTTACGTATAGTTGAACTAGCCGATGGTGAAATTTTAATCGATGACTTAGATATTAAAACTATTGGATTACGTGACCTCAGAAGTAAGATTGCAATTATTCCGCAAGGTATGTAAATTATATACGATTATTGTTTATTTTATTTTATTTTATTTTATTGTTTTATTTTTTAAAAAAGTATTCTATGCTAATTCGTATATTTTCTTTTACTAAAGAGCCTGTGATATTTGCTGGCACAATAAAATCAAATCTTGATCCATTCAATAAATGTAGTGAAGATGAAATATGGGAAGCGCTTGAAGCAGCTCATTTAGATGAAAAGGTTAGATCAATGCCAGACAAATTAGCAACAGTAGTTCTTGAAAGTGGAAAAAAATTTTCACTTGGTCAAAGACAATTATTCTGTATAGCCAGAGCACTTTTGAAGAAAACAAATATTTTAGTTTTAGATGAGGCAACAAGTGCTGTTGATGCAGCAACTGATCGTTTAATTCAAGACACAATTAAAAAGCATTTTGCTGATCATACCGTTTTGACGATAGCTCATCGATTGGTAAAATCAAATTTATATATATTGTCTTTTTATCAAACAACTTTTAACCTTTATGTTTTATTTTGCAGAATACAATAATGGATGCAGACAGGATATTATGTTTAGACGAAGGGCATGTTGCAGAATTTGACTCACTTGATAAATTACTAAGAAATCAGAATGGATTCTTTTATCAGTTAGTAGCACATAGCGGACCAGACGCAGTTCAAAGGCTAAAGGAAAAAATAGGGATACACGATGAATCATCTTCAAGCAAAAATGTCGATAATCACACAAATTCACCAAATTCAAGCACTGTTAATATTGATAATAATATAAATCAACAAACATCGACTCATGTTCATCATATGCCGCAATCATTAGGAGGTGTTTTCGAACCATCACCGCCTTCAGCAACATCAACATCACAACCTTAATGAATTTATATTTTCTTTTTTTTTTTTTTTTCTTATTTCTTTGGAATGAAGTTTCATGCAAGGACTTAAATGTAATATATTTGATTTCTGATAAGATTTATTTTCATGTTATATAAACGTTAAGATAATTATTTTCATAAAAAGTTAAATTATGTTATTACATATTTGTTTTACAACATTGTTTATTTAAATTATTATTAATAATAAAAACATTAATAAATACTTCCAGTGTTAGAAATTAATTATTTATGTTAAAGGGTCCCCGACAAATCATTATCATTTCCCCGACAATTATTTTCCCAACAAACACTTCCCGGCAAAACACTAGGTAAATATTCTTAATCTGATTCGTTAATTAAACACTTCGACAATGAAGTGACTGTTAGAGAGATGATTATGTCAGGAAATGATTTGTCGGGGAAATGTTTGTCAGGAGGTAGCAAAGATGCTATATATTTTGGCATGAAAAATAAAATGCTTTTTTTTTTTTTTAAAGGTGAGACCATGAAATGATTTTTAAAGTGAATTGAAGATGAAATTATGTTTTATTTTATTTTGAAACTATATACAGTATTAGAATTTATAGTTGTTAGATAAAACCTAGAGGTTTGGTTACTTAACAAAAGTTAAATTTTAGTTTTGTTTTTATCAAGAAAATAACTAATAATCACCATAGGTGATTATCATCTATGACCAATTATGTAAATCAATAATCACAATATGATTACTGAAAATTCAAATCTTTTATAATTTTGAACAAACATATCTCAGCAATATCTAATTAAACTTTATGATTTTTTTTATTTTAATTCTATAGATAATAGTATTAAAATAAAAAAAATTATCAAATTTGATTAAGAAGTTACTGAGTCATCTTCACTCAAAGTTTTGAAAAATTTAAAATGCAAGGCCTGTTAAAATAAAAAAAATTTCAAAACTTTGAGCAAATATATCTCAGCAACCACCTGACCAAATTTGATGAACTTTTTTTTTACAAATTTATAAAATTAAAATAATAAAATTTATCGGATTGTTGCTAAGATAACTTTGCTCAAAATTTTGAAAAAAGTTCAAAATAACAGTTGTAGCAAAATTTTTTCAAACTTTGAGCAAAGATATCTTGACAACTACACAATATAATTTGATGAATTTTTTTTATTTCAATTCTGCATATATGTAGAATTAAAATAAAAAAATTTATTACATTTAATTAAATACTGTACTTGCTGAAATATTTTTATTCAATATTTAAAAAATTTTGCTACAACAATTATTTGATAGACGTTGAATTTTTTAAAAAATTTTTGAATAAAGATATCTTAGCAATTACTTTACAAAATTTGATGAACTCTTTTTTATTTAATTCTACAAATATATGGAATAAAATAAAAAAAATTTATTGAATTTTATTGGGTGGCTGTCAAGATATCTTAACTCAAAATAAAGAAGACCTAGCTAATTTTATCATAATACTTGGCTATATTAATTAATTTTTTGGCTTCTCTCATTACTTTATCAATTTTTTCTAGAGATAAACACTTAATTTTGCCCTTCTTTGTGCTAATTACTAAATATTTTTCTTTTTTCTTGGCTATAATTAAAAAGTTTTCATTAACAGAAATAATTTTTTCAATAATTTCCTTTTGAAAATTTTCAATTATTATTATTATTTATTAAAGAATAACTACGATTAACCAGGGGAAATTACCAGTTACACAGATCAGTAATCTGCATTTTTTGTTTATGTTTTTTTTTTTTGTTTTTTTTTTTTGAGAACTAATTAATTTTTTTTTTTTAGCAACCATTTTGGTATCTTTTCTTCTCATCTTGGATTTTTCGTTTGCTAGTGCTTTATGAAGTCTTTGTATGTTGGAGCCGTCACTTGGAGTCGTCGTATGATAGTGCTTAAATCACTAATATATTGAAGTTGTCATATGGTGGTACTTTCGTTTGTATGTTAAAGTCATCGAGTGGAGTAGAATCGTCATTATATATTTTGTCTTTGTCAGGCAGTGTTAATTTCATGTTGCCTTTTTGATACACTGCTGATCTCGTTAGATAGGCATTACTTTTTTCTTTTTGTTTTTCCTTTTTGTTTTGTTCTTTATTAACTCTTGCTTACTTTCCATTTAGTGTTGATTCATCATTGGTACCATAAATTTTCTTTGGTGTTATTGTTTTAGTACTATCGTTACCGGAGTCACACTATTCTAGTGCTACTATCGTTTTGATACTTCGTCTCGTCTAAAAGCATAAATCATGTGTGGGACTCTTTGGTGATCTGTTATATTGATGTTTGGTTAGTTAGTTAGTTAGATTTAGGATTAGGTTTAGGGTTAGATTGGTTTGATTTAGGGTTAGGGTTAGTTTTGATTTAGGGTTAGGGTTAGAGGTTCTGTTACTATAACGATTTTTGTTTAACCGAGTATTTATTGTATAACAACTTTTAGAACATTTGTTAAACAACGATTTTATTACAAATTAATTTTTAATAAATGTTATGAATTATAATTAAAAGAAACAAGTGTTTTTATTTAACCTTCTAAATCCAACTTATACTTGTTTTAATATAAACTCTACTCTAAAACATATCGGCCGATTTGTTTCAACCCCAAAATCAACCAATCATGATTGAGGATTATCAAAGAAATTTTGTACTTAAAATTTATTACAGTACAAATTTTCATAAGAACTGCCTTTTTAACTAACCTTGTGTTTATAATTAAATACCTAGAAAATTATGGTACTTATATATTTAATTCGTGATCCGTATACCAAACAGGGGCTGTATATATTACCATATATATAGTAAAATTGGGGAAAATCAATTATTGTTTATCAAATTTCTGGAATCTGGTACTATCAGAGCAATAACGAATTTTCTTACTAAGCTAACCTTCCTTCTCCACTAAACAAAAGTTGTAAGCACATTTTTGAGATTCTAATGGTAGTAAAATCATTAAAATTGGCCTAGTAGATCACATAATATCGTTAAAACACATTTTGCGACCATATAGAGTCATTGTTTACATAGAAACTCTATATGGTCGCGAAACGTGTTTTAACAATATCTTGTGATCTACTGGGCCAATTTTAATGATTTCACCACCATTAGAATCACAAGAATGTGTCTACAACTTTTGTTTAGTAGAGAAGGAAGGTTAGCTTAGTAAAAAATTCGTTATTGCTTTGACAGTGCTAAATTCCAGAAATATGATAAACAATAATTGATTTTCCCCATATATCACTACTGTTTGGTATACGGATCACGAATTAGTTATAAATCAAATATTTGTTAAAAAGTATGTATATAGTATATCAAATTACAACCAAATAAAAACTCACTCGATACAAAAGTACCCAGATGTAATCTGCCATTTCACAAATTTGTCTCTGTCGGGGTCCCAATACTTGTTAAGACTTGATTCCCAAATATCACTGACCGGTTTGCTAATACCATATCAGGATTGTACTCTTTTCTTTAAAATTCTTCCTTCTTTATAAAGGGCAAATGAAAAAGGAAGAAAGTAAAAAGAAACTAACAAGAAAACGGACTACACAAAAAGAAAAAACCAATATAAAAAAGAAAAAACAAAGAAAAGAAGCTAATCCTAACACGTGGAAACAGAAAAAGAAAAAAACAAAAGAAAGAAAAAAACGATACAGACTAGTGATAAAAATTATATAATACTGCACAAGGAAATATCTCGCCAAAGTATTATATGTACATATAAGAGAAAAAAAAGACTATGCTAAAAGAATATTCTAGAAAGAAATTTTACTTCAGATTTTCTCCAAACTACCTCATATGTTATTCATTGTTTATCTTAAGAGATTTACTTCTGACTTGATTCTGATTTGGTAGGCGCATTCCCAAATTAGAAGGAGTAAACACTGCTAATCTTTTGAAGGGGGTAAACTGAATCGCCCACTTTTTAGAAATTTTGAAAAGTCCAAAGAGATGGAAGACATCACTTGTGGCAAATTTAAAAGAGTGTGTAGTTAGAAAACTTATTATTTTTTTTGTTGTTCCCTGTTGTTTTACTACAGGTTACTTTGTTGACAGATATTCTTTCTATGAACTTTCACCAAAATTTCTCATACAAGGGCGCCACCTTCTGCTAGTTATCTTGTAAGAAGACGCTTTTGGCTGCATGCCGAATATACAAAAGAGTCCTTGAATAGAAAAGTTGACTTTTATAAAAACTATATTCCTGTGTTATCCTACTATACTTAATATATAGGCGACTCTTCAACAAAAAATTTTTTGTTTTCTTCTATCGGAAAATTTGGTCCAGGTGATCGTTGGAAAGAGTATGTTTTGAAGATTAGCAATTCTCTATTTATTATTATTATTATTATTATTATTTATCTTTGTTCAAAAAAAAAAAGCAATTATTTTAACAATTAAAATGCATTACTAGAGAATCCTTAAAATTTTATTTATTCTTCAAATAAAGACAAATTAAATTGCTATAGTGTTATAGAATAGGTTTTAGTTAATTTTGGTAGAAATTAATTAGAAAATTAGAACTAAATAAGGAAATTATGTAATAACTGTATTTAGTAATAGTGATAAGCGAAATTGATGTGCAATGACACTCAATGACGCTTAGCGATGCTTAACGATGCATAGCGACACTTAACGACGCTTAGCGACGCTTAATGACGCTTAGTGATGCTTAATGATGCTTAGCGACGCTTAACGACGCTTAGCGACGCTTAGCTCAATAGATATATAAACCCACCTTATTTCCTTTAGTTTTAGACAGATCCAGACATTGTATTTTATCTCTACCTTTATATTTATTATCCTCCTCTCTTATTATTAATAAACTCTTGGGATTTCTAAGGAACAGACAACTTGTGATAGCCCTCTTGTTAAATTAATAAACTGTCTATTATCTCTTGTTGTTTTATACCGTTCTGCCTCAGAGAAGTGTGTAGTTTCTTACAGACATAAAAGAAACTATACTTCCCTCTTGCATACCGCTTCACGCCTAAAGTAAGGGATCTCAGGAGCCGTGTGATTGCTACTCTATCGGAATTAAAGAAGGCTTCCGGTACTGTAACATTTGGTGCCTTCTGGCGGAAGCCTAAATAAATTATTGGATGTTATTGAAGAATTTGGAAATCTTATTATTACTTTTGGCAGAAATATTTAATTATTTTTTTTTGGCTGTTACTAACTCTCTTGCTGTTTAATTGCACTCTTATTATTCTCTTACTACTTACTTGGAATTTTCTTTTTGTTGAATAATAACTATTTACTATATTTTGGAGATTAAAATTTTGTTAACAACTTACTACTAACATTTTTATTTTTGGAGATATATTCTATTATTCTTTTATTAGTTTCCTTGAGACTTGGGAACTGACTTCTCTATATGAATAGAGCATACGAATTATATTTAGAACAAATTGAAGTACACAAAACAAGCCATCCTTCTTCACTTGCAGTAGACGTTTTGCAAACCTACTATCCTGATTTATCCTGTACCATCTGTTATCCTGTTGTTAATTTATACCGTCCCTTTCGCCGATTTTGGGAAACATACCGAGACAATTATTTTGCTACCCAATATTCACAAAAGACAAACGACTCTTACTGTGTTTTAGTTACTGCTACTGATTATAATACTGCTAGAGCTGCTGCTCGAGATATTGTTTTTAGTTGCCGCTATAACAACGATCTATTAGACCCAAAAGAAGTTATTGCTGGTCTACTCCTTGCACATACCCCCTATACTCTTGCACCTACCTTACCTCTTAATTTTGAAGCTACCCTACTTGATCTTCACATTGAGGACCTCTTACCTTCTACACCTGCTTCAACTCGACCAAGGACTGAAAACCTTCTATTCGATTTTCAAAATCAACTAGAAAGAACTGAATTAAATTTTGACGTTTCTCCACCCAGATCTATATTCACCTTAGGACCTGAACAATTAGCTGATACTGGTGTTGGTTCTTCCACTAATACTTATATACCAATCCCTCCAAGCCATACACCTCCATTACTTAATACACCTCCTCTTAACGACCAAAATTTAATTGACCCCCTTGATCATTATATTCAAAACCAAGATACTACTATTGTTAGAGCTGACTCTCCTCCACAATTCGAGGAATAAATTTACAACCTCTTGTTGAAGAATTAAACCCTATCTTACCTCCTAACCAACCAGAAAATCTAATGGGTGATCAAGCTTTGCAAGCTGCTGCACAAGCAATGACTGATCTTGCTAATGCCCTTGGACAAGGTTCTTAGAAAACTCTTATAACTGTTGCAGACTTTTATGGTGACGGGACCCAAGACCCTGCTGACTGGCTGAAGGAATTTAGAAGAGCCGCTACTGCTAATAAATGAAGTGCTGAACAGAAACTTCAACTTGTTCCTGTATACCTTAAAGGTATTGCTTTAGACTAGTACACCGCTTTAAACCCAGTACCCAATGCTTTTAATGATGACCATAACTAGGACTGAAGTTTCCAGCATCTTTTTAAGGCACGTTTCTACACTACTAAGCAAAAGGCCCTTTGGCAAAAACAACTTTTTGAGATTAAGCAAGGACCCACAGAGACTGTGGATGGATATGTCAACCGATTTCGTACATTACAAAAGAAAGTGGACCCAACCGGTGTTTTTCCCGCTGATTTTGTTAAACAACTTTTTATCCAAGGCTTACATCCTGAGTATGCAGTTAATGTTCAAGCTGCTATACCTAATACCCTGGCCAATGCTATTGAAGTAGCTCTCCGCTGGGAAACTGGAAAATTAATGACTACCCCTACCACCAATACCGACCAAGCTATTCAACAACTTACGGACCAAATTGCTAAGCTTAGTATTAATTTAGCCCAGACACAGACCACACCTACCTCTTCTGTTAATTATGCTGACAACCATGCCCAAACCCCTCGAATGAAAGAGCCTCCTATCTGTTATTATTGTGGACGCACTGGACATTTTATTCGTGATTGTAATAGTAGAAAACAGGACCAACGACAAGGATCAAATTCTCGTCGCAATAATAATAATAACAATAACCGGATCAGAAATAACAACCAAAATAGGGACCACAATAGTTGCTCTTCTGACTGCTATTCCAATAACAGAGACCGTTCTCGCAGTCGCAATAATTCTCGTCCTAGAGGCCAATCTAGAGACAACAATTATAGAAGCCGAAATGATGATAACTATCGCTCTTACCAAAACTCCTCTAATTAGTGATATGGGTCGACCCCGGCCCAACAGCCGGGTTGATAGGCGGGTCGACCTTCAGCCCGCAACTTTGTGGGCCGGGCTGGTTGGTAAGAGAAGTGTTAGAATCGATTATCTTCTAAAGTAAATTTCAAGCCAGGAATTAAATAAAAATTGGCTAGTCATTTTATAATAATGTAAGAGAATTGGCTTATTTAGGTGATAAACTGCAAATAGCAAATATAACCTAAGTATAAGAATGTTCGGAGACATAGACAATCAATCAACATGAAATGCTAATTTTTCTCAAGAACAAAAAGAATATAAATTAAATCATTTAATATCACTAGATTTCAATAAAAAACTACCTGATGGCTTTTTACACGTTTAATATAGATAAATATTGACTGATTCTGATCAGAAAAAATTACACTAGCAAAAGGTCAGCCCGGTCGACCGGCCTGAGTTTTTTTTGAATCAGCCTCGGCCTGCGATTTTTTCATCGACCCATATCACTACCTCTAATCGATCTCCTTCTCCTTATTATCGAAGTATTAATTATCTTACACAAAATCAGACTTAGACACCCTCTCTTACTGCTAGCAAGTGGGAAACACTGCTCAATAATCCATCTATCCGAGGTGCCTTGGCTACCCACTTATATGAGGAAGCCAAAAATGCCAACCTTGTTCAAACCCCTGCATATACTATACTTGTCAAATGTAATGTCTCTCTTTAGAATAAACCCTACCAAGCTATTATTAATAGTGGTGCTTCAATTAGCATAATTGCTCACAAGGCAGTCAAGGAACTTGGATTGACTATTGAAAAGGCTTCCAATAGCCTTATTGTTCCTGCAGTTGGAACCTCTACTCGACCCTTGGGGATTATAAAAGACCTGCCAATTAAAATTGACCATGTTACTATTCCTCTTACTGTGGAAGTAGTAGACACTACTTCTTACTCTCTTCTCTTGGGCAATGATTGGAACCAAAAAGTTGAAGCAAACTATAATTGGAAAAATGGCTGTTATACTTTCAAATGGGAAAACAAGAAACATACTATCCCTACTACGTATGAAAGCAACCAACCCCTACCTAGCCAATCTACTGTTACTACACCAGATGAATTAGACCTATATGAACCCGAATACTTATATCCTTGAGAAGCTTATGCTTTCGATCGAGAAGACTCAGACCAATCTCTTTCACTAGAAGAAAATGAATGGACCACTTATCGTTCTCACTGTAAAAGCAGAAAAGCTCCTAAACAGCGTGTTTGTGGAAATTGTGGTTCTCCTGACCACCTCTTTGCAAGTTGCCCTACCAACCAATGTAATCGATGCCAGGAATTTGGCCACATTGCTATTAAATGCCCCAAACAAGCCCCAAGACGTACCACCTGTCCTACTTGCCATGACTCCAACCATCTATACAGAGACTGCCCTAATAATGTCTGCAAAGGATGCAGTACATTAGGTCATATTGAAGCTTACTGTCCTCTTGCCACTTGGAAAAGACAAAACTTGGTTTATCAGTGTGGATGCACTCTTGATCAAGTTGATAGTAATCATCTACCTACCCATAGCCCTCGCCGTACCCACCATTGTTGCCAATGTAAAGTTTCTAACAGACCAGAAGTTCTTAAACTTCTTGAAGAGAAACTTGTATGTCCAGGATGTTATAATGATTTCCACTGTGCCCTTGACCGAGAAGACCCTAGAAGTATCCATTTCTTTACCCAAGGTGAAGAACGTGGAATGGTTGTTAATTGCAAAGTATGTAATAAAGCAGATACAAGACCTAGAATGTGTCAATTAGACAGTCTTTGAGAAGAATTATGGTTTTGTGAATTGGAACACCTCTATGCTTACAAGGCTAGCCAGGATATTCAGTATAACCCTAACTATAACCTCTGGACCCGAATTAAACGTTATACTGAATCAACAAAGAATGCCAGACACCAATATGAGATGAACCAGACCAGAATTTACCGACTTGCAAAGATCCTTTTGGATAAAAATGACCAAACTATCAACCAGGCCCTAGAACCTCTAACCTCTGACCGTATAACTCAACCTTGGAGTTATGAGGAAATGCAACTTATATTATAAGCTGAATCAGACCTATTATCAGAAAGTGATATTGATCCTCTACAAGCAATTTTAGATGAATCCTTTGATACTAGCCACCCAGACTATGACCAGAAGTATGCCCTCGCTGTACTCAGAAGAAACTTTACAGTTCCTGTCGACCTTTGCCAAGAGTATTTACATGTTAAACACCAAAAGGAATTGAATGCAAATCAAGAATACTGTGATGATTGCAAATTTCCAGACCCAGAAATTTACTCTCCGCCTACTGAAGAAACTATTAAGAAAATCGATGATGGTTTACAGTTTTACCAGCTTCAACAACAAGTACAACAACAGGACCAATTGATAAAACAATTACAAGCAAGAATTGAAACCTTGGAAACTACCAATGTCTGTCAAAATTTTTAGAGAATTCTAGGCAGGATCTTAAACTACCTGTCGACCCAGACCAAACCATTATACCCAGACCTGTAAATCTTATTACCCTTGAACATGAGGAATATACCCTATCGACCCAGACCTCTTTAAATATTGGACCACTTAATAAAGAACAAGGCCTAGCTTTCCGAAAATTATTAGAATTTGCAGACCTCTTTGCAAATGATATAACTGAGATAGGACGAACCAATTTGGTGACTCATCGAATCTATACTGAGGATATACACCCTGTTTGCTCTCGCCCTTATTCTGTACCTCCTAATGAACAAGAATTTATACAAGAAGAAATCCAAAGAATATTAGAACACAAACTCATTCAACCCTCTGATAGCCCATGGACTTCACCTGTTGTTCTAGTACGAAAGAAAAATGGCAAATTACGATTCTGTGTAGACTACAGAAAAGTAAATGCTGTCACTAAAAAGGATGCTTACCCTCTACCTCGCATTGATGAAATGCTTAATGCCCTTACAGGATGCTCTTGGTTCTTTACTCTCGATCTTGCGAGTGGATATTGGCAAGTTGCCATGGATCCCTGTGACAAAGAGAAAACTGCTTTTACTACACGATACGGAATCTATGAATTTAATGTAATGCCTTTTGGTCTTTGCAATGCTCCTGCAACTTTCCAAAGGCTAATAGATCGTGTATACAAAGGAATTGCATGGAAATTTGTAGTTGTTTACTTAAATGACACAATTGTTTATTCTAGAACATTTGATGAACACTTGACCCATTTAAGAAGAGTATTTAATAGAATTAAACAAGCAGAACTTAGACTTAATATAGAAAAATGTACCTTTTGGATGCACCAACTACCTTTTCTTGGACACTTAATCTCTGCTAAAGGTATTGCCCTGACCCTCAAAAAGTAGAAGCCGTCCAACGAATTCAATCTCCTAAAAACCTTACAGCCCTTCGATCTTTCCTCGGACTTGCAGGATACTATCGCCAATTTATTCAAAACTTTTCATCAATTGCTTGCCCTCTAAATTCCCTCCTACACAAAGATGAACCCTATCACTGGCAGGATAAACAACAAAAAGCTTTTGAAGAGTTAAAATCTAGACTTATTACTGCCCCTATATTAGCATACCCAAACTTTAAAGAGACATTTATACTTGCTACTGATGCTTCTTACAATGGCTTTGGAGCCACACTAAGCCAACTAGATAGGAATGGAAAAGAACACCCAATTGCCTATGCTAGTAAAAGTCTGCGAAAAGAAGAAATGAATTATGCAGCAACTGAACTTGAATGTGCTGCAGTTGTATGGGCCATCGAACATTTTCACAAATATTTAGGCGCTACAAAATTCATCTTAGTTACAGACCACTCAGCATTGAAATGGTTACGTACTGCTGAACCCAAAGGAAGAATTGGAAGATGGATCTTGAAGCTCCAACCATACAATTTTGGAATTATTCATAAACCAGGCCGAATTCATTCGAATGTTGATGCCCTCTCTCGGTTACCGACTCAGACCATTGTACCTAATAAATTATATGAATCTTGACCAATATCATAATCTTTACCACTATTTGGACACAGACCAATTTCCAGATGGATTTACTGACCAAGAACAAAAACGACTAATGACCCAGGCTAAATACTTTGAAGTTAGACATCACCTTCTCTATAAAAAGAATAAAAGGAACCCAGACAGGCCACTTAGAGTTATAAAATGGACAGAAGTTGAACCAGTATTATATATGATGCATAAGCACCCCACTGCTGGACATTTGGGAACTGACGCTATGTATTATAAAATATCTGACCGCTATTATTGGGATCAAATGTATAGAGATATACAAGAATATGTGAAGACTTGTGAGGAATGCCAAAGAAGACAAAAAGGTCATAGAAAAGAACCTTTACACCCTATACAAATAGGAAGAGCTTTCGAACGTGTTGGAATTGACCTTGTAGGCCCTTTGCCTATAACTAAACAAAACAATCGATATATTATTGTCGCTACCGAATACCTGACACGATGGCCAGAAGCTCGTGCTGTTCCAGATGCTAGTGCTAATACACTCGCTCAGTTTATCTTTGAAGAGATAATCTGTAGACATGGAACTCCAAAAATTATCTTATCAGACCAAGGTCGCAATTTTATTAGCGAAACTATTAGAATTCTCTGCGAGAAATTTCTTATCAAGCACAAATTCTCTTCTCCCTACCACCCTCAGACAAATGGGATGGTGGAAAGATTTAATAGAACATTGTGTGAATCACTTGCAAAAGTGAAAGGAGATGATGATTGGGATTTGCATATACCTGCTGTTCTCTTAGCATATAGAACAAAAAGACATGCTACCACAGGATATACTCCCTTTCAACTTATATATGGAAGATATGCTACCTTACCAATCGAAGCACTTTTTCCCGTAGAACCTGTAGAAAGTAATAATGAAATAGACTTACAAGGAAGTATCCTCCAACGTGCTTATGATTTAATAGAGAAATTACCAAACTACCAGAATCAGGCCAGACAAAATACTGAACGATCACAGCAAAAACAAAAAGTCCGTTTTGATGCCAATATTCGAACAGAGACATTTGAAATTGGTGATAAAGTGTGGATACAAAGAAAGGAACTAGAAGCCTCTCGCTCAGCCAAATTTGAAGATAAAAGATTTGGACCTTTTCTTATCCATGAGAAATTAGACAATGGTGCTTATAAATTACGGACAATAGAAGGAAAAATTTTACAAAAATACTATAATAGTGATCGTCTTGCTAAATATCACGAGCCACAAACTTGGGAACCAGTAGTTGTTATTGATTCCCCTAGAAATTTCTAGAAGAAATTTGATCTACAAGGGGATGAAACACACAATTTAATTCGTAAAACCTCAAAATGTATTTATACAACTACCCCTTTTGGAATTTTCCCAAAAATGACCACCCCTACATTACAACCTCAAACCTTGTTAGCCCTCCAATACCTTTTTCAGACATGGAAACAAGATAATGCCGCCCAAAATTATGCATTGTGGATTACATCACAATGTGTATGGTTATGTGATAATAATGATACCACTCAGACTATTGACCTTACTAATGTAATTACTTCTTTTCTTGAGCCAGACTCAAATAATTTTCTGAACACTCTAGAAGACACAGAACAATTAGAAATTAATTTACCAGAAGTAAATAACACAGAAGAAATAAACCCAAACTTAGAATTAGAAGACATACAAGAAGAAACATTAACAGTTCCAATTGCTAATCAAGAAGAAGTCACTCCTGCTCCATTACCTGAAAAATTAACCAAGATTGTGCAGGATATTATCCAACCTTGTGGACCTTTAACTCAGACCTTTACTCCTCTATATACTGGAATAACGTATCAAGAGAAGTTGCAGAAAATTCTCAAACGAATTAAAACTCGAACTCGAAACAGTCAAGACCAAAATAAACTGCTTGAAGCTTATTATTATCTTGGTAACCTTATAGACAAGTACCCTAATGCTCATGAGGATATTCAATCTATAATTGAGAAGACTCAAGGAGAAAGAAGAGCCCAAGACACATGGAAGTGTGCCAAACGGATGAAATTGCTTTTCTCCAACCGACCTATAGAAAACATCTCTCAAACAACCTATATTACTTATACAATGATTACGAGGTTAACTGATACCGAACTTTCTCAAGTCCTTTCCCAAATTAGAACTCACGAAGTTCGTTCTTAAAGGGGAGAAAAATGTTATAGAATAGGTTTTAGTTAATTTTGGTAGAAATTAGTTAGAAAATTAGAACTTAATAAGGAAATTTTGTAATAACTGTATTTAGTAATAGTGATAAGTGAAATTGATGTGCAATGACACTCAATGACGCTTAGCGACACTTAACGACGCTTAGCGACGCTTAACGATGCTTAGTAACGCTTAATGACGCTTAGTGACGCTTAACGACGCTTAGCGACACTTAGCTCAATAGATATATAAACCCACCTTATTTCCCTTAGTTTTAGACAGATCCAGACATTGTATTTTATCTCTACCTTTATATTTATTATCCACCTCTCTTATTATTAATAAACTCTTGGGATTTCTAAAGAACAGACACCTTGGAATAGCCCTCTTGTTAAATTAATAAACTGTCTATTATCTCTTGTTGTTTTATACCAAACTGCCTCAGAGAAGTGTGTAGTTTCTTACAGACATAAAAGAAACTATACTTCTCTCTTGTACACCACTTCACGCCCAAAGTAAGGGATCTTAGGAGCCATGTGATTGTTACTCTATCGGAATTAAAGAAGGCTTCCGGTACTGTAACAATAGTATACTATATTATTAAATATTTATAAATTTTATTTTTTTTTATTTTTTTTTTAATGCAATGTTGCATGCAAGCGGATTTTTATTAGGTTTTTAGATAATACATTTTTGGTTAATGAGAGTACATATAGCCACATGTGCAACTTTTGGTTGCCTATTTTAAGTAGTCCGCCTGAAGGTTCTACACTATAAGCCGTACCTGTAACCTAACTAGGAGATTACCTATTTAAACTCTCTGGTGTCCCTTGTCCTGTATCACCTACCACAATCACACCTACACATAACCTCATGCTGCTTTAATTGAAGTATAAATTTTTTTAAAAAAACTAAATCAAATTCAACTAACTCTTTTTAACGATCCCTCATACCAAATTTTCTAAGAACTCAAACCTACGAAAACTAGGCAGTTAACATATTTATACACAACAAAACTCTACCAAAGCTACTGTCAGGTACAAAGTCTATTTACTGTATGTTCTGTGACTGAAATAGAGATGAAAAAGAACAGTAGACTTATAAGCGAGGCACCTTGGTGGGCTTGGGTACTATTGAGCAAAGATGTAGCAGAGAAACTATAGAGCTTTGTCAAGGCCTATGGATATGAAAATAGAAGTAGATACTTGAGTAGATATGTTATTCTGTACAGCGTAACTCTTACAACTTCTTTATTTTGGTTTTCTCTTTCTGGTACTGCTTTGGATGTTTCGAAATTTTACAAAAAGTGGGCAATTCAGCGTACCCCCTCCAAAAGATTGGTAGTATTTACTCCTTTCAAATCCAGATGCGTCTACCATAATGGCATCTCCTATGAGGATATTTGGGTTAATGCTTACCAAATAAACAATGACTAGTGTAATAGAGATCGGAGGGATCACATGTAGAAATTTCTAGATGTTAGACATTTTTTTTTCTACTTTCTAGAATACATATAGCATTAGATTAGAGTTTTTCTATACAATACTATATAATTTTTAAAGTCTAACACAGGCAAAAATAGTGTTGTCATGGCTGTCTTTTTTTTAGCCTTTTTCTTCTTTTCTCTGTTTTTATATTTTTTTTGTCTATTCCCTTCTATTTTATTTCTTGTTATGTTTTTTTTCATTTCGTTAGTTTAGTATTTCCTATTTTTTTTATTCTTTTTACTTTCCTTTCTATTTTAGTTGGTAGTTCTTCTACCTAGGAGGCTAGGAGAAGAAGGTTGGGAAAGAAGACTGTCATGACGAGCTGGTAAGTCAGATCAGTGATTCAGGATGAATCAGTCTGAAGTAGATCGATGCAAACTGATAAGGCTAAATTACCCTTGGCAGGTTGTACATAGGTGCTCAAGTATTTAGGTAATTTATAGTAATCGGGTGAGTTACTCTTTAATTCAAATACCAAATAGTGGATGTAAAAAATTTCTTTTGGAAATTATCATCAATAAAGCATTAAAGCATGACATGATCGTCAAGTTCAAAAAAAAAAAAAAACTAAATAAAAAATGAAATTAATAAGTCTCATAAGTTTTTATATTTACCTAAATTAATAAAATAAAAGTAAATTATGTAAATATTTATGAACTTTGATTAATTTATTTTTAAATACTTAATTTAATTTAATAAATATCATGGTTAAAGCTAAAAAATAAAGACCTTGATTTAAAAATATAAGCCTTGCCAAAATCCAAAATTCGCTTATATTCTTTTATTATCAAAATTATTCCTAACCCTATCCTAATTGTTAAAAAAAAAAAATAAGAAAATATATCCAAAAACTTTTGAAATTTCATATCAAAATAATTAAAATTTCTACTATACTTATTACAAACTTTAGGAGAATTATAACAAGATCCTATTATAACTGGTGAAATTTATCATTTGTGATTTAATACATTCAGAAATCATTAATATTTTTGAAATAATAAAATTTTTTGAATTGTAATTTTAGGATGCTACCAGAAATTAGCTGATTTGATTTTGGTCAAAATTTTGACCCTTTTATTTTAGTCAGATTTTCATATTAAATTTTTACTTTTTCAGACCTTTCCCTAAAAAAATCAGCTAATTTCTGGTCCTCTTCTTACTCTAATTTTATTACAAATTAATTGTCAAATTCGCTAAAAATTTTGTTATATGACCTTACCAAAGATACATACCTATTTGTTTTTTTATGGGTTTAAATTTTTTTATCCTTGTCTAACCTAATTTTTCTATTTCATTTGTATAACTATATAAAGATCCTTAAATAAAGAATCCATCTGTGCATATTGCATAATTAAAATATAGTGACTTGTACTTTTATCTTGTAATTACTATGCCATTATAAAATGGTGCATTTAGTTTTAAAAATTCTAATAATTTATAAGAATAAGTAATTGTTTTTAATTAATTTTTATTGCTGTTTTTGAATTAATATGATCAATAAATTTTGTAAATCATATGATATTGCATATTGTCATTGTTTTAACAATTGCAGGTTTTATGTGATTTACAAGATTTATTGATTATACTAATTCGAAACAACAATAATATACATTGAATTATAAAATACTACACACCTCTTTATTATTTATTAAAACAGAATCGTAATTTTTTTATAAAATATTTGTTTTTTTAGTATTTTTTTTTATTTTTCAACCTTTTAGTATATAGCATATACCTGTTCCATTAGTTTATTCATGACCATGTGTCTATTTTCTGCAGCTTTTTTAGCTTTTATTTTTTCTGGTCTTATTATTTCAACCAATTCTTGATGCTCATATATTTCAAAATCACTATCATTAATATTTGTTGAAATCTTAATCAAGCATTAGCAGTTAGTAGCTTATTAGTACTATAAATATGGTCATGGAAAATATACCTGCATGATAATAAATAGTAGCAAAAAAAAAGACACTAGCAATCTAATGTTATCAAATCTAAAGGTTCTTTACTTTTTTCTAGCTTTTTTTTAATAGTAAAGATCTTATTAATAATTAGCTTTTAAATAGAATAAGAAATTTATGAATTTTACAAGAATTTTATAATCAATTCCAACTACTGAAATTTTTTTAGTACAAAATTCAAATGCTATATATTCTGAGCCTGATTGTTTTTTTGTATTAAAAGTTGCAATTTTATAGCATATACTAATCAAACTATAGTAAAAGGAAGTTAGACCTTTTAATTTACTATGTAGGTTTTTAAAAAATTAGCAAAGGTTGTTTGTAAAAGAAATGGAGAATGCTGGTGAGCCTAGTGATATCATCGAAATTGATTTTTGAAAAAGGCCTATTTTGTCTTTATTAGAGAAAATTAAAATTTTTTATAAAAAAGAGCAAATAAAATTTATATAGATCTGTTCCTTATAATTTCGTCTATTCAAAAAAAGTATCAAATAATTTCGTCTTTCAAGTAAATTAGTCAAAAACAATTTTATCTTCAAATTTTAATTTCAGTTTTCAAACCTGAAATAAATTCATCCTCATGTATAGGTGAGTCCAAAGGGCCTATTACCAAGTATTTTTAGAGTAATTTTACTCTATATATTTTTTATAGCAAAGATGAACAATTGGAAACCTTCTTACAACTGATCATTGTCCATTTATGCATAGTATAAATTATTTCATTTTGGGTTTTTATATCATATATCTTAGAGGGCATCCAGAAATAATGTTATACAAGAGGGGAGGTGTTTGACAAATATAATGTTGTTTCTCTTAAGTAGGGAAAGTCAAAAAAATATAACACAATTTTTTTAGAAAAAATTGTCTAAATTCTGATCAAATTTAATGATTTTGGTGCCATTCGATTCGACTTGGTGAGAGGAGTCGAATGGTACTAATTTTATTTTATTTGAATTACTAGATCAAAAGTTATTGGCCAAATACTATTGGTTATTATGTTTTCTTATAAAATGACTATAAAATCAATAGTTTTTTGTGAATAACTATTGATCCAGTAATTCAAATGAAATAATTTTGGTATCATTGGATTCATCTCACTGAGACGAATCGAATAGTACCTAAATCATCCAAATCGGATCATGTTGTCACAATATATTCAAGTTTTTGTAAAATTTTATATATAAATATACGGATTTTAAAAAATTTTTTTATATAGTAGAGAGGGGGTCAAGCGCTACTATAAGGGGTACATAATGTTATTTATGGATACCCCTTATATGACCAGGTTCATAATATAGACAGTACAATAAAGAATGTTATATTTCTGCTTATATATTAAAAACCTGAAAATGTTAACCTAATAGCATTGGCTTTGATATTACTTTGATTAATAAAAAGTACCAAGGTTTCTATTGGTATTCAAAACACCTATCTTTAATACCTCTATGATAGTACTACTTTCTTTATTACTAATGAAAAAATGAGAGCCAATATTTCAATATATATAACTATTATGGATATATAGTATAATATTACAAGTGACTATTGCCTTCTTGCAATATAGCATAGTGACAGGGATCTTATAAAGATTAGAGAGATATAAACGGTATAGAAGTGAAACATTACTTCACTAGGGCAGTTCAGTTTATATTTATTAAATAACAAGAGTATATTTATTGAGCAAAGATATATTTTATTTATTTAGATAATAATATTCAAGAAATATAACTATTTTTAGGTATTGGAGGAAGGAGAAGAGGAAGCTAAGTCTAGTGTGCAGGAGGATAGAAAAACTATGGTTTATATGTTTTTTGTAAAACTCACAAAACTAATAAAACTAATAAAACTAATAAAAAAAAACTCTTTCTGATGATTTCTCATACCAAACTTCTTACAAAAATCGAATTACAAAAAACTTTACAGTTAATATATTTAATACAACAAAACTTTATCCAGCTACTATCAGATACAAAAACCATTCACTGGAAGTTTAGCTCTGAAATAGAGATAAAAAAGATATAGTCTTTTAAGCAAGGCATCTTAGTAAGCTTGGATACTATTGAGCAAAGACGTAATAGAGCAACCCTAGAGTTTTGTCAAGCCCTATAGATATAAATATAAAGCAAAGGCCTGGTTAAATATATTATTCTATATAGTGTAACTTTTACTTTCCCTTCTGGTTTGGAAAAATTTTTTCTTTGGTGTTAATTCCTCTTCCAAAAAATTTTAAAAAGTGGGTGTTTCAGTAGTATTTAGGGGTTAGTAAAATTACGGGGAGACAACTTTGTAGTTACACAAGTCTAATTGTAGAACAAAGATCAACATTTTATATATAAATTATATTAATTTATATATCTCATATTTGATCGCTCAAAGTTTTAATTACAAATTTATTTGAAATAATAACTCTGCCAGGATATTGGTTTTTTTTTAAAACTTGAAACATATAAAGGCAAGTAACTAATCATACAAAAATTTTGTAAATGCTATTTTGAAAGCTAGAAATTGAATCATATACTTACGCTTAATTATTACTATAAAGGTAAGATATGACTTCAATTTAAGCCTATAAGCAGTATTGTCATTTGGATGTTTTTTGGACATTTTGGACATTTTTTCAAATTAAAATTACTTAAAATTTTATTAAGATAATCTATTTTAATTTTTTTACCAATAAGTCCAGCACCTAAAAAAATATATAATTATATATTTTTTTAAATTACTTTATTGATTAGTTAAACATGGAATATAGGCTTGGACGATTTTGGACAATCTTGGACGTTGAACAAAAAACATAGTATGGACATGTCCAAGTGAAACACTGCCTATAAGTACTTTAAAATAGCGCGTACCTGGTATAAAGCATCCATTTATTACAAAATTTGTGTATTCTTAAATCAAATAATCTTGGCTATTGTTATCAATTTCAGGATTTGATAAGATCCATTTATATTAGGTACATATTATTTGAGAAGCCTATAGGAATTTTAAACAATAGTTAGGAAATCAGCCCTTTAACTCAGCGTATTATTATATACAGACATGGCATATGCGATTAACTAATTTTAAATTGCAATTTTAGAAAAATAGGATTTTATCTGAAAAGATAATAAACAAGCCAGCAAAAAAACGGTCAAAGTCTCAAGAAGATGCTGAAGATGAAGCCTTACAACAACTATATCAGCTCCGTCTAGACCTTAATGGTCAAAGCGTATGGTTTTTTCTATGCTCAAAAAGTTTGCTGAAGATCATATTTTATATAAAAATCTGAAAAGCGTGCATATATATGATATGATTACACAAAAGCAATTTTCTTTTTTTTTGGCATGGATAAAAGCACTCAATGGCAAATGTTTTTTTAAAGACAAAAAATCAGCATTAGCAACAATATTTCTGAAGCCCAATTGCAACGAAACTAGTATTGAGCAAATAATTAAAAGAAAAGATTATACATCTAATTCAAAAATAATAAAATCGTTATATTACTTTCTATTAAAAGTATTTTAATGAAATATTAAATGATAATATAGAATTGGCAGGTACAAATTTAATGTATAGTAATTTCAAAATTTTATATAATGAACTTTGCCCAGATTATTAGTTCGTTATTATATTTATTAAATTTATTTACTCTTGATTCTAATTTCATTTATAAAATTTTAGTTCTCATATTTATTAATATTTAATTAAAAATTCCCATAAATTCAAAATTTTTATTTATATAAAGAGCGCAAAGCTAAAGTTATAAAATTATTTATCCTAAAAAAATAAGCTCTTAAAATCAACCCAGGTATTTAATAATGGGTTTCTCCTAAACCAAATTTCAATATAGTAAAAATGCTATTTAAAAAATCCCACTTATTTTTGAAATGTTCTATGTATTTGTTAATTTTGAAACCTCAATAAATGACATATAAATTTTTAAAATTTACTGAAGCCAATCCTCTAATTATAAAAAACAAAACCCAATTTCGCAATCTTCATCGTTATTTAATTATCTTCAAGACTTTTATGATAACGCACCTAGTAGTGTTCCTATGAACCTGAACTGAACTGAACTTAGGTCAAGTTCAGGTTCAGGTTCAGGTTCAGTATTGAACCTGAACCTGACCATTTTTAAAAACATGTTCAGGTTCAGGTTCAGTATTGAACTTTTAGAGCTGGTTCAGGTTCAGTTCAGGTTCAGTTCATAAGTTCATGAACATGTTCAGGTTCAGTCAGGTGTTCATATGAACTAGTAATTCTAGGTTTGGGTCCGGGTTTGGTCTGGTCCAAACCAGACTCAAATTCTAAATTTTATTATTAAAACTTTATACTAAACTCAAACTCAATCATAAGTTTG
>QKWP01001502.1:72236-97937 GCA_003550325.1 Gigaspora rosea
TTTTTTTAAATAAAAACTATAATTATATACTATTTAAAACTTCTTTTTATTTGCTTAATATTTATAAAAAATTTGAAGTTGCTTATAAAAGAAAAATTTATAATTTTTTAAAAAAATTTTAATTTTAAAAATTTTTTCTGTTTTTTTAGCTTTACTCAATAAAATTATAAGATAGCCCCCCTATTATCTTAATCCTAAGTTGTAGATAATTTATAATTACACTACTTTTATTATTAAAACTTTTACAACTTATTAAGTAAAATTTGAACTTTACTTAGTAGTAACTACAAAATTTCTCTTTGGGAACATATAAAATTTTAAGAAACTTTTTAAAATTTTAATAGTAAAACTAAAAAATAAGTTTTATTAAAAATGTAATATCTTTATCAAAATTAACAATAGAATGATAAAATTTAAATATATTATATATAAAAGAAATATCTTTAATTTTATTCAATAAATAGGGGGGTCAAGCTTAAATAAATTTTAAGAAAACTCAAAAAAAACTTTTTAAAAATCATTTTAGCAGACAAATTTGCCTACTAGATAGTTTAAGGGATACTATTTCTAGTGACAACCTTGGAAATCGCGAAACTTTGGTGATTCCAACCTAGAAGAAAAAAAATAAGTATAAGTTGAAGGTGAGAACTTCCAAAAATGGGCATGACTTCAAATGACTTCGGTCTAGAGAAAAAAAATAAACAATAATTATCAACTGATAATCATTGTTTATATATAATTGCCAATCTTAAAAATTATTGGTTGATTATATAAGGGTTGCCATGGCAACATGTCGCCATTGACATTTTGTCTTTTTTATTAATTGATTTTTATAAAATATGTTTTTGTACCAAAAGAGCCTATTATGGCGCAAGTATACTTTTTACAAATAACTTAATAAAAAATTATTCGATTTTTATAAAAATTTAAAGTTAAGTAGAATTTGTTATAATGAACAAAATTGTCTTAATAATAAAGGTCGATTTACTTAATAAAAAAAGTCACTATTAACATACTACGATTAGGTTTTATTAAACAGTAGGACTAAATCATACCACTGGTGTTCAACACTAGTATGCGGTGTAATGTGAAGATCAGTATCAAAAAAATAAACAAAAAAAAATAAACAAAAGTTAAAAACGATAAATGTTGAGTAAGAGTTAATAGTTAGGGTTAGGGTGAGGCATAGTATATAGTAAAATTTCACAAGGGGGTTTTTTTTTAAAAAAAAAGGTGGTTTCATAGATAAAATTTTGAGTTAGAAGGTATTTTTTAAAAAAAAATAGCAAAACAACAAAAATTTTATATTGCACCTGATCTTTACATTACACTGCATTTAAAAAATTTGATTGGTGTAGATCATTGTGGTGTTGAGCACCAGTGGTGTGATTTAGTAAAACCGTTATTAAAATCTTAAAATTAAAAATTTTACTTATTTTATTTAAGCATCAATATCTTGTAATCAAGTAATCAGAAACAGGTAATTTTACTATAGTCAACCCTCCATAAATGCAACTCATAGGGACAAGCCTACAACATGCATTTAGGGAGGTTTGCATTTAGAGAGAGCCAATTAAATTGCAGCTTTTAAAAATTAGATCATCAAGTTTGTGTAACTTCTACCAAAATGTATAACCTATCTTAAATACTAAAATTTGATTGGCCACATGCATTTAGAGAGGTTAGTGTGATATAAAATGTTATTCAAGAGAACGTGCATTTACAGAATATAGAACGTGCATTTAGCACTAATAACATTTTACGGAATAGAAAAAACATGCATTTAGAGAGGTATTGCATTTATGGAGGTTGCATTTATGGAGGGTTGACTGTACTGTTCGATTTGTCTCATCGTAATGAATCAAATGATGGCAAAATTATCCGATTCTAATCATTGGATCACAAGATATCATGTGTGCGGCATAATTGGTACTGCACCATAATACTCATACTTACCTTATAGCAGATTATTAAAAATTTTTTTTAAGTTTTTTTTTATATAACAGTATCATATAGCAGATTATGCATCAAATGGGCTTATTTAATATTTTTTTATTAGTAACTCTTTATATGCTAAATTTCTATTAGAGTACAGTTTAAAAAGAAAAAATTTTATATTCTAGACTTTCTCTATACTAAAAAATCTCTTGGAACAGTCTGTTTAGATTAAAGAGAGATGACTATATATATTTGCTAAGTTTCATTACAAGTTTCATTATTCATTATAAGTTTTGTCACTTATTATAAATTTTGTTATTTGTTAAGAGTTTTATTATGAGTTTTGTTATTTGTCATTTATCTAATTAAAGCTGCCTAACAAAATGGTTTTATTATTTATCTAAACAAAACTATTTTGTTATTTGTTAGAAATTATTAGTTTGTATTAGAATTAATAGTAATAATTTTATTTGCTATTGTAATGAATTAGTTATAATTTCTATTATTATTTACTGTTTTGATATATAAATATCAAGGCACTTTTGTCTTGAATCATCTGCTACCTGTAAGCATTATTGTACATAGGACAGTTGAAACATAAGTTGGAACATTTTAAAATATTTTGGAACAATTTTATAAATTGAAATTACTTAAATTTTATTAAAATAATCTAAATTAATTTTTTTAAAAATGTATTTAGCACCTAAAAAAATATATAATTATATATTTTTTTAAATTAATTTATTAATTATTAAAACTTGGAACATAGTTGGAACACTTGGGACACTAGATTGTTAAAACATTTGAATATCTGATATAGAAAAAAAGATTAGGATAGTAAAAATGTACAATATATCAGCTGATTTTGTTTGTACCACAAAAATTATAGGGTAATTAAATAACAACAGTCAGTCGTTTAACACCCTGATTAACCAATAGAATTTTCTTACAAATGATATACGCTTAATACATTAGTTTTCCAACACAGGACAGTGCATAACAATGATTTTAAAAGTATATAAGAATAGGTTTCACTATTGTTTTCGTATTTATACTCAACAATAGTTTCAATAACTCCAAGAAATCTTATAATAGGTTTAAGTCCTTCTAGTGACTTATGGTTAGACATTAATTTAGAGGTTTGCTTGAATCAATTGTCTGTTGGCTTTTTTAAATCAATCATCGTCCAGGTAATTTATTTACATGCTTTAAAGTACTTTTTAGGAATATAATGTTTTGCTATATTTACCTAGCCAAAAACAAATATTCAACATTGTTCTAAATATAAAAGTTTAGTTAGGAACTAACTATAATTACTTGAAAAAAGTTTGTATAATGTATGTATTGTATGTATATTAACTAATTATTTTTATTTATACTTTATCAATTACTAATTTAAAGTTTCTTAAAAAAAATTAGCATTATTTCAAGTACCCAATACTACACTTTTTAAGGTGAGTCATATAGAGTTATCTATTTTTTTTGACCCTTTGACAAACCACGCGTAACTGTATTTTATTAATAGATGCTTAATGTTTACAAAGTTCCTATTACTACAATTAGCATAAACCCGATCAATCAATGACCCATGTCTGGTTGTCGCAGAGTTATCTATTTAATATAATTAGAGTTGTTAAATTTTATATAAGTTATAAAACTTTATTTAAAATTTTTTAGTTGGGAAGAGACTATAATAGTCAAATGATTTTTTATGTTTTTATAACTATGCAAAGACTATATTCAGCTAGATTATTTCAAAATTTTTGTAGCTGTCGAAGACTATATTTAGTAATTTTTAAAATTATCATAACTGGGATTTTAAAATTTTTTAATTGTTGGATGAAAAATTAATAGAGTCGAGAAACATTTTTAAAGTTCTTATAACCTTGAATTCAAATTTAAACTATTTGTTTTCCTTGTAAGGTTGCTTAAAAGTTTCAAAAACAAACAAATATGTTTATATAAAATAGTTCATCGAATTGATTCTATATATTAAAGACTTTTTTTTATTGAAATTGATCTACAAGTTGTTGTGAAGATTTTTTTCATAGTTGCAACAAATATAAACATTGGAATTGTTGTTCAATATTTAAAAAGAAAAAAATAAAGTTGGGATAATTAAGATAAAGTTTTCAAACAAGTAAAAATAATAGTGGTATAAAAAATTTTAGTTATTAGTAAATAGTGATATATGGGTTGTTACGTAAGACTATATGATAACTACAAGTCATTCTCGTTATAGTGAAGGCATCGGGCTGAGACATTTTCTTCACTATATCAAAAGATTCACTATATCAAGAGTCTTTTGATATAGTGAAGATTATATATTAACTGTATAAATCTTCACTATAGCAAGAGAAATTTAAACTACTTAAAAGTTTATTGCACCCGATCCATTACATGTGCACCTTCTATAAGTACGTTTTCGTTCATATTATGTATTAAGTTAAATCACAACGAAAAGATTCCATGACAGAAAAGGTATAGGATAAAGAATTGAATATCATTTAAGTAAATAAATAAATAATTAAATAAAAAAAAAGTTTAATTTAAAAAAAAAGGGGTAAGTTATAGATTACGTTCACTTAATGTTAAGTGTAAAACTAAAGTAACAGTAGGGTTTATTAGTCTTTGCAAGTTAATGATAGTAGTAATGGTAGGGTTTATTAGTCTTTGAAAAGTTAAAATGATTCATACTAATTTTATATACAAGAAGCACTGTCAATATGCACGTAGTCTAAAAAGAGCAATAACCCCCAAGGCTTTATCATTATGCATGAACACGATGATTTTTGCTTCATATGATTGGTCAATATATATCACATGATATCGACTTCACTATATAAAGTGACATTTTGTTATATTTATTCGAAAAAAATCTTCACTATACCTTATATCAAGAGTTTACTATGTAACTTCATTATATCGAGTGAATATTTAATATGCTTGGTTTTGTTCTGATAAAATTCTTCACTATAGACCAATCTTCACTATAACGAGAGTTCACTATAACGAGAGTGACTTGTATAATTAAACCTGTATATAATTAATTACACTTAGATATCTATATAATAGCTATAATATATTAATACAAATTTTGTTCGCCATGTGAATTGGATTAGGAGGTTTGACAGATAGCTACGGTGCTTCAAAATGCAGTATTATATCAAGATGGACAGAATGTCTAGTTATATATATTTTTCAGAGGCCAAGTCCAGTAACCTTCTATTTTTTTATTTTTTTTTTAAATGTTAAGGTGAGACCTTGCTTTTATCTTTATTAAATTAATAGAAACTTTTTACAATACTAAAAGAAATTTCATTTTTTTAAATCTAATGCTAAGAATAAAAACTCAGACATATATCTAAGTAAACCTAAATACTTATCTGCGGCCTAAACCTAGTAACCTTCTATTTTCAGCCCAGCCCAATATACAGAATTAAGTATATTTTTTACTAATTAGTTCTTAGGTAGTATATTAAATAAGCTAAAGTATGTACTTTTTTGTATTAAATTCTATTTTACAAAGTCAAATCTATTTAAATATGTTTTATAAACAAATACAAGTAAAAAACCTATTATATTAGAATATATATATAAATTAAGTATACTTTTTACAATTAACTATTACCTTTACTTTTTTTTGATGGGCTCTAGAGACAGATGATTAGTTAGATGTGATAATTCATATATTAAAAATTTTGTTTATTACAATTTTAAAATGTAATAGCCAATCAGGTAATTTGTTGATCACAAAATAACCCCTAAAAAAATGATTTACATATATATATAAAAAGGCCCAAAAAACGAAATTAGCCCATATGATACTGTACATAAGTATGCAGTTGTTTGCTGAATATATAGTAAAATAGTACAGTAAGTAGAAACAATTTAGGATAAATGTGTAGAAATTATAATAGTATGTATGGTTTATAAAAGAAAAATTTATCAAATACAGTTAATTTTCTACTAACTTTAACTCGAAAAAAGGATAATACTAGTACTTACTCTAATTCTAACTATTAAAAAAGAGTTATATATAAAAATTAAATTTTGCAAGTCTATATAGTGCGGGACAGTATAAACCAATATTCTGCTCCAAATTTTTAAATAAATACTTAATTCTGATTGGCTAATATAAGATAATCAATTGTGATTGGTCAAAAATAATATATGAGTTTTTTTTTATATAGTAATTGCCAAATTTTTAATTTTGGAGATTGTTAAATATTACAGGTTGCTAAATCGCAGGTTAATATGATTGACCAATTAGATTACAGGATTTTGTATAACAAAGTGAATGAAAAATTAGAAAAAATTACAAAAAATATCAAAAATTTTAAATAACTTGAAATTTCATTATATAAACTAGTCTTGGGCTTCTAATTTAAAGTTTTTGGTGCTTAATTTTGCATATATATATGCACTCTCTAACCTAAGATTAATACTAGTTCAGACCATAACCCTAACTAATAATCATTTTAATTTTTTTAAATATTAACTTGCAATATCACAACCTGCTAACTTTATCAAAATTTTTAATTTTTTAGTAAATTTAAATTGATAACTTCTTAAAATTAAAAATCTCTTTTAACCAAATTGTAGCTTAGACTTAAAGCTACAAATTGATTAAAAATTTTTTTAAAAAAATTTTTTATTTTTAAGTTATATTAATTTTTATAAAATATATATAAAAAGGTATTGGTTTATAGTATTTTATATTGTATTAACTGTAAATATGATAGTATTCTAAGGGCTATGTTATTAATCATCTGATTATTTTTTATCAGAGATCTATCCTTTTTCTTTCTCTTAATATATATATAGTTATGTTCTAGAGTCTGTATTGGGCCAAGCTAAACTTGCAGGTTTTAGGATTGGGCCAGATTTGTGCATAGTTGGGTCTAAATTTTAAAGTTTGTTTGTAAAGTAGACTAGGTTCAAGTCGGGTTTATTAAATATTGAACCCAAGTTGGGCTTAGTAAATAGGCCCAGTATAGCCCAATAATACTCAACAAAAACTACTATTATTTTTGCTGTAGCTCCTATTGGCTAAACCTATTATAGTTTTAGTTAAATATTACTACTAAAATAAAATAATTTTTTGAATATTACTGGTATATAAAGACTTTAATTATAGTTTAAGGATAAGGCATTTTTTGGCTTGTGTAATATATAAATTTGCAGATCCCTGTTTCTGATTGACCAAACTGGCGGTTTGGCCAATCAGGAGCAGGAGATCTGCAAATTTATGCATTACACAAGCCAAAAAAATACCCTACTCTTAAACTAGTATAAATATAATTAAACTTTTTTATATTTATTTTTTATACTTACTATTACCAATATAGATTCCATTTTTTTTTATAAACCTGGAAGTGACCCAGAACACCGTTGGTGTACTTTATTAATTTACTACTTTGTTAACTATTAAGCTACAATGAACAGCTTATGAGGCTGATCTTGATTCTATCTTTTATATCATTTAATAAACATTTCTATTTGTACATTAAATAGACTTCTTTTAAATCTGCATTTACTACTATATAAATTAAAATAATTTTTTAGCATGTTAAAATTTTTAAAAAATATTTTTTCTTTTGATTTTTAATTTAATTATCATTAGAGAACTATTTTTTTTTTTGACGGAAAAATAAAGTTTATGATTTTAAATAAAAAATAAAATATGTGAAAATAAGACATTTTTATAAAAAAAAAAATCTGCCTGATTCAAAATTTGGCTGTCTTGATTTCAGAATTAGGCTTTTTAGGTTTGGGCTCAAATTTTAAACATGTAAAAATTTGGGCAAGTTTGGGCCAGGTTTACAAAATAATCAGGCCCAACCCGACCTGAACCCATAACTTTTATCAGACCGAACTTGAACTTTGGGCTTGTAAAATATTCTTGGATTTGGGTTTGGGCTTGGAAATACCTGACCCAACCCGGCCCATTATGGACCCTATCTGGTTCTTTATATATAATTTCACTTTTTTTTATTCCTTTTCTTCTAAAAAATTACCTGATTTTTGGCACTCCCCTAAGTTAATAAAATTTCTAATCAATTAGTTGCTAATTATAGTTACATATAAGGGGTGTGCCATTTATTACGTAATATTTTTTACTTAGTAGCTACCTCTACCCATGTATGGTATAATTATTTTATCTAATACTGATTTATTAATATAATATATAAATGTGATCACTATTTCTGATCATGTATCCATGGTAAAAATTACGTAATAAATGGCATGCCCCTAATCAATTATAGTAATTATATGACTAAATAATTGATTAGTTGTTTAGCTTTACATTGTATAATTGATATTACTAACAATATTTTATCTTTAAAATTATAATAATAATAACTTACAGATTTAATAAAATATTAGAAATTAAACCAAATAATATATTTACACAAACTTTAAGACTTTGTAATCTGTTAAGCAAATATAATATTGCTTTCAGATTTATAATATTACAAATTGACCAAATATAGGCAATAGATCAACTTAAATAACTAGCAATAATAGCATTATGAAAAGTCGTTTTGATTGGCCAACGTGATACAATTGATGTAGATTGTTACACAAAATATTTATATTAGTTTTAGAGTACTTCCTATATGAAAACATAATCATTCATATGACAAGTGGCTAAGCACGTTACCTATGGTCAAATAATTTTCAGAAAATGTTGGTCTTTCGCTTTACTAGCAGTTAGCGAATTTAATCCCATATAATCCTATTCCTGGAAAAATTTTACTAGTGGCGTATTTTTGCTAATAGTCTAACAGTATAGTTAAGTAGGCTTGTGAAGTTTATTTTATTTTCTTTTTCTTTTTTGGTTTTTTTTTCAAAAGCATTATTTCAACAGCTAATACACAGTTTTAAAACTTGTAATCAAGAGAATATAGGTGATTACAAGAAAGATCTGAATTTGTGAAAGATAGGAACTTCACAGGAAATAAATTTGTATAAGGCGTAAAGACTGACAAATATGAAAAAAGAGCGTTGAACAGTAATTGAAGTTGGCTTTTGTAGTATTACTCTGGCTAATACTGTAATATAGTTTGAAATAATATAGCAGATAGTAGTGATTAGCAAATAATGGCGTAATTGGTTATTTTCAAGCATTATCTTTGATGTAATCAACTAGTGACCGAAACAATGCTTATTTAATATAATCAATTAAAATATAGATCGTAATTGGTACTTGTGTAGTTTTTATTTATCAAATATAATCATAAAAAAAATAAATGAATAAAAAGAATAAAGTTAATTAAGTGTGGAGTACGTCAGTTCAGAATCTACTAGTTTTTTGCCAAATGAAAAAATTATTGATGAAATAGTTAAATCAGTTGTCATCTAGAAGATGGTATGCATCTGAAATTTTTTTAGGCTTCCTCATATCTTTTATAAAACTTTTAGTAAGAAATAATACTGTGTAATTCGTTGACATTGATACCCAAAGCAAGAGATGTAACATCTGCAAGCACTATATCACGGCCAAAATCACCAGGATAATGAGAATCTGACAGTTTGTTGAATGGTCTCCTTGGATACTCGATTAATTGCTGGCCAGGGATAAAAAAAAATGGTATGTTGTAAAATAGTTGTAAATTGAAATTAATATTTTACTAATAGAAATTTTGAACTACATAATAAATTAACTTATCGAAAGTATCATTCGGATCTCTCTTGTAATTACCTATGTCAAGTTTTTATTATATTAGCTATTGAAATAACGCTTTTGAAAAAAAAACTAAAAAAAAAAGAAAATAAAATAAATTTCATGAGCCTACTTAACTATACTGTTACTGGTATGTCGTACCATACTGATATTCACAATACCTCATGCCATACCATGCGGATCTGGTAGCTATACAATTTTACATTTTTTTATCGTTATATTTGTTTCCTTGAATAATTGATAAGCGGACTAGATATCTTTAATATAAGTTTTCACACATGATATATTTTTCAATGTTTTTATCATACTAATTTTTCTTAAATGTAGACATTAATATATCAAAAATAAAAGAATCAATGCTTGAACAATTTGCCGGTCACGTGATACTCTGACGTCAATTAGCCAATTAAAAATCAGGATCAGGTGTAAAGAAATTCGTTTGTTTTGCAAAAATCGTATTTATCGTAAGATTTAACTAGCAAATCATCTTTCTGGCTTAACAAAAAAGTTTCCTCGCACAATTTTGCTATATAATGCTCCTTCTAACCACCAACATGGACCCAAACCTTAACGAAATCAATTTTTTTCTCAAAGACAATTGATACCAGAAAGTCACGTGACAGGAAAATCGATCCTACGTCCTGTCAATTTCATTGTATAGCTACCAGATCCGTATAGTATGGTATGGTGTGGATTTTATCAAATCGTACCATACTGTTCAGCTAATGTATAGATTTAATATAATAGCAGATCAGTATGGTACGATTTGTTTGACTATATTTATGCAGATCAGTATGGTACGGTTTGATAAAATTGCATACTATGTCATACCATACAGATATTCGCAATACCGGGTGTAGAATACCCGTATTCCACACTATACAATTCTGTTCATTTATACCATACTGATCTGCTGTAACCTCTCAAGATTTGGTTACAAATCGACACATAATACGTATGTTGTTAAGGTTGATTTGGTACTATTATGATTAAACAATTGTTAATGATGACATTCATGATCACAACTTGCTCATCGCTATATTAGTCTTAACATTTTCTCGAGTTGTATAACCAATCAAAAAAGCGTTAAAGCAGAATAACTTGATTAATTACGTATGTACATATCTTGCTATGATATATTAGTTTAGCACACGGATCACATTTTGGATATAACCATGATTTTATTTGTTGAACTACAAGAATCGCTGAGAAAATTACCGTATTTACCCAACATATGTAACTGGGCATTCCCTAGCTCATTTTAATATCCTGGGTACACGTATGGGGGATATATTGTATGGATATGATATGCTTTATTATGTTTCCCGAGGTATAGAAACATGATAGCATCATACTCAGGTACCCAGACCGGACCGTAACATCCCTAATTGTTCTTGCACTTGCACTTATTCTTGCACTCGTTCTTGCATTTGTTCTTGAATTTGAGACCATTTTTCAAATTCGTGAAACATTTGATTGACTTTTTTTTAGCCCAAAATAGTTTGTAAAAATTAGTTAATCAAACAACGGAAGCAAATTTGGCATATTCACGTTTCAGCGGATTTCACTCTCGTGATAATCATAGCGTAGCTAGCTTGACATAACGATGACATGGTTAGGGTGTCCAGGATTATGCTATTAGCATAATTTAGCATAATTCGAGTTCGCTACATTATTATGCTAGCAGCAGAATTCAGCATTTCCTAGCATAAATTTTAGCATAATTTTGGTATCTTTGATAATAGATAGAGTATCACTAAATTTTTAACAAAAATTGCAGTTTTAGCTATTATATATATATATACGGTACAAAGAATCTAAAAACCTCATTATTTCATATAATACATATACCAGGAACGTAGTTATGCTTGCATAACAGAGTGTATAGTTAACCGCCATTTAGGATGGTGTCAACAAAAATCTTGCTTTTGATTGGGCATGTTAATGGGCGCTATTGTACTGATATTCATATTATTTTGAGTTAGCCGTAATATCATACGATGAAACAAAATCAGGTGAGAATGTTAGTTGACACGTGCTATTTTTCGATTTTCACCGATCGTGAAATGACCCATGTCAATTTGTGATAGGTATTTCGCAGATCAGTATGGTATAGGTGAGCAGATCCGTATACTATATGTAATATATATTAGCGTTAGGGGTTAGGGTTAGGAATTATAGCTGATTGGTATGGTATAGATTTAAAAAATTTGACCTATACTATACGGATCTGCTCACCTATACCATACTGATCTGCTATAATCTCGTTTGTGATGCAGAACATGAGACCACAGCAATGTAATATAATAATAACAATAAAAATTGCGCATTTTATCAATGACGATAATTAAAATTATTAATAATCACATTGGTTTTTGCATTGAAAAATTAGAATAAATATAACCCGTAAATAGTTATTTTAAAATTTTACATTATAAAAGCTATAAAATTTATTAATTTAAAAAAATTTTTTTAAAAAAATTCATTAGCATTAAAAGCATAATTTCCTATCATTAGCAAGCATAATTTGCTATCATTAGCAGCAGAATTCTGGACATCCTAGGCATGGTTTTAATTTAATATATGTACAAATTTAACTTGTGATCGGAACCACTACATGTACTAAGTCATTATTAAGAACAAACTGCCGGCGATAAAAATTATCACTAAACGTGTTAATTCTGTTAATTTTTAATATGATTTGCTAATCTTAACATGAGAAACATAGGTGTTATTTGAAAACATACAATTTAAAGGAAAAGAATTATTATTATCAATTCATCTTGGTCTACTAATAAGTATACGCAGAAAAGGGAAATCGACAAATTTTCAAAAATTTCTTTTTACACAAATCAATTTAGAATAAGATCAACCCTGAAAAAAAGTTTTTCGTTATTTCTGTGAATCTGCCAAAATCTAGACAGGCCGAATAATCTCCATGATTTAATGTTATAAATTCCGTGGATATGCAACATTTATGGAATATAAAACATGGATCGACTTTTTTATAGGGCAGGATCATTTTTCGCAAAAGCAGTTGTATTACTAAAATTTTGCAGTATAGCTCTTTAAAGCTTGTATTTTCTTATGATTTATTATAAAATTTATAACGAAGGTCTTTTGTCCCCCTTTTCTACAGCACCTAACCCATATTATCTGCTAATTTTTTTTTTTATATAAAAGTTGGTGAATTCTTACGCAAATTATTTAAAGATTTTTTATTATTCTATAATAATACTATAATAATGTAATAATGAAACTTTTATATACAATTTTATATCATTATTTTTTAAATCAGAATATATTTGATTAATAAGTTACCCGAGCAATTGATTTACATTAGCTAATCAGACAAACTTCTTCCTATGAATACTGATCAGCTATAATTCCTAACCCTAAGTTAATAACGGATCAGTATGATACAGATTTTAAAAATCGGCCCGTACTATACTGATATTGGTTGTTTGGATTACACAACCTTATTTGCTGTTTACTCAAAAATTTGTATAACTAAAAAATATTGCTGTATTTAGAAATTAGATTTCATCAAGTAAATTTTTAATTATTCGAACTGATATTAAAGTATATGTCGCAATGTATTTATCCTAGGTACCGCACAAAAAATGCGTGGTTCAATGCAATTACCGGTAGTATTTTTTTTAGAAAAAGAAAATGGTTCATATTAAGTAATGGTCGATGTCAATATTAGATAAAATTATTGTTATTCGCATTGTGGCACGTTTGATTGACGATGCCATATGAAAAGTTTCTTTATTAACAGTCAATCATTATCGGTAATCATTTTTAAGTTTGTTCATATAGCACATAAAGTTTTAAGAAATGTTAATTTGAATGATTCTTTTTGGGCAGAAAGATTAATTCAATTATTCTTATGCAGGCTAACATGTCACCAAATCCAAATTTCGCTGAAAAAGCTTGGACTGTTTGGTTTAATTCTTTCGAAAATGAAAATATTGCAACCGTTATATTATGTTTCCTTTTGCACGAAATTGTTTATTTCGGACGTTGCATACCGTTTTGGATAGCTGATTTTATACCCTTTTTACAAAGGTACAAGCTTCAACCTGTAAGCGAGCGTTTATTCTTGATCGATTCATTAAAATGTTTAATCATTTATTTCTTATACTATGGATAGGATAAACCAAATACGGTGACCGAACATTGGAAATGTCTAAAATACGTTCTTTCTACACATTTTTTTGTTGAACTTCCGTTAATTTTCAGTTTTCAACCCATAGCTGTGTTTTTTGGAATGGAAATAACCACTATACCATTTCCTCATTGGCAAAAAATGGTGTATCAATTAGCTGCATTTTTCGTTTTTGAGGATACTTTTAATTATTGGTTTCATCGTTTATTACATTATGGTCCTTTTTATAAGTATATTCATAAACAACATCATGAATTTTCTGCTCCTTTTGGATTGGTAGGTTTACAATGATATTATATTTCATAATCACTTGCAAAAATTTTTTTGAAAATGGTTTAATATTATTCTCTTTAGGCGGCTGTATATGCTCATCCGCTTGAAATCATTATATTGGGTATTGGAACTATTGGAGGTCCTATTTTATGGGTTTCTATTACTCACGATCTTCACTTTGCTACCGTTCTCATTTGGATTACTTTACGTCTGTTTCAATCCATTGATGCACATTCTGGTTATGGTAATTAATTCTATCCAATATCGAACTCTTTTCTTTTATTCATAAAAAAAATTTTTTTTTCTTTTATTGTATTATAAAGATTTTCCTTGGTCTCTTCGTCATTTCATTCCGTTCTGGGCCGGTTCCGAACATCATGATTATCATCATATGGCATTCGTTAATTGTTATTCGAGTTCATTCAGATGGTGGGATTATTTAATGGGCACTGATTTAAAGTATAAAGCTTACAGGAAAAAGACAGCTAAATTAAAAGTTGGAGAAGTAAAAATAAAAGCCAACTAATTTAATTGATTTTTTTGTAGTAAGTTTAGTCACCCAAAATTTCTGATACTGGTTTGGTAACAAATATTCCAAATTACATAATACTTGTTATTTTTAATTATTAATAACTTCTTATAATTTTAATTAAGATACACATTTTACATGAGACAAAGCATTCGTTTAAAATATTAAAAAATTATAACGAAATACATAAAACTTTCTTTCATACCTTAATAAAATTTTATTTTCATTTTTATATTAAATATTTGCAAATGATTTAGTGTAGAAAGAGAATGATATAATTAAGGATTGGAACCGCCTAAAACTTTTCTTAATCATTTAATCGTTTAACCGTTTAATTTGGCCAGTATTAAAATAATTCTGGCCCACGACCAACATAATTCTGCCCAGAATTATAGAGCAATTTTTAAACGGTTAAACGGTTCCAATTCCTAGATATAATTAATTATATTTATAAAAAAATTTAAAGTGAAATCTTATCTTTATTTTTATTATTATTGTTGGTAAAGAAAATTTTAAAAAGATTTTTTTAATTTATTTATCCTTACAGTAAAGCAGGGCTATGGATAAAAGAAAAATGCACCTGCCAAATAGCCTTATTTGTAATGACAGCGTCAAACAACCTATGAAGCGATGGTATTGATGTTTTGGCAAATAAGTTTCTGTATGGCAGGAAACAAATCTTCGAAAACAAATCAAACTAATCAAATCCGTAATTTTGTTTAACCCAGCTTTAAAGGATCCCTTTTTGGAGTAGAATAACATTCATTTCGTTGAAGAGTTACAAAAACATTGATAAAAACTAGGAAACGGAATCCATTGGGTTGCGGAGCGCCTCTAATTCAATATTACTGTATTATAGACATATTGTTAAGATAATAATTCCGATTAACAAATACTGTTGACATTAAAGGATCCAATACTAGTTTGTTTACAGAAGAAAAAAGTTAAAGGATGATATGTCATATATTGCTAAAATGATGTAAAAGAATGAGATGTTACATATTGCCAAAGCGTCTAAAACCAGGTACATTACGAGATTGCCCAATATGTAACCCAGATCCGTCCAAACAAAACAAAACGAGACGACAAAGACAAAAACACGAAAAATATAAAAAATGGCTATCTAAACTAGTGATTTTGAACTGAGAAAATTTCCTTAATCGGTTAACCGAACCGAAATATTTGCGTTTACTTTCAGGAATTCTCAGACCTTTACTAAAATTTTGTCTCATCAATTATGTTCATTCATTTTTCTTTTTGGAACTTTTCGGGACCTTTGCTCTTATATGATGTCATATTTTGTAAGCCGATTCTCAACAGGTTGTACGGGTCAACCGATTAAGCATTTACCGGTTACCCGAAATTTATTCAGTTCAGGTCAGGTAATCAATTATAGCCCAACCTGTTCACATTACTAATCTAAACCGGTCTTGGTTCACTAAGTAAAAGTGCCTGGAATGTGAATTTAATATATATAAATCATGCTCTCTATCCACAATCTAACCCTAACCCTAACCCTAATATCAATTCAATTTTAATTAAAAATCGGAAAAATCGGGTAATCTCGTTATGTACAGTACCTGGCTTTAACCATTCCAAATTAAGCAAAATTCGAAAGGTTGCTTTTAGGCGTCTCTCGTATCTCCCACGAATTACCCAATGATGAGTCAGCCTTTAATTAGTGTTGATTCTATTCTTTAAGGGTCATCCGGATTATCCGGATGATAAATTCGAATTTGGCTACAAAAATGTGCCAATTTCAAATTTAATAAATTACAGCTGATTTGAAAATTAGTGGGACACATCTGCAAATTTTGATAATTATTTTTCAGCAATAACAGCTTAGTTTTTAATAATATAATTTTTGGCAGGTACAGAACATATACTCCCCTGACATTGATCACCGGAATTTTGATAATCACGTTACCTACTGTCGATCGTAGCAAATATAAAACTTTTTTTTAATGAAAAAATTAAACTTGGCGTAGTAAGTAAAGTTGTAAAGAATAACGATTTGCATATACTCTAAAATTTTTAGGCATTTTAAATAAAATTTTTATAAGTTATATTTATTATTATTATTATTTTTTTTAAATTTCTCTAGTACTGATGCTAGGGGCGCTGTTGGCGCTCTTTTTATTAAGGTCAATGTAATCAATGAGCCTTCTTAATTGGCAAGGTCCTCTACATATTTGTGTATATACAGTTTACAATTTACTATCTTTAGTAATGATCCTAATCTATCGTATCCAACCAGATTTAACCAGTTGACCCATTTACTACTGGGGGATTTTAACCGGAACAGTCCAAGTGTTTCGACCAGAATTTTGCTGGAGGTATTCGTGATCGACTGGAATTTCACCAGAAGTATTCAAGTTCAACCAGAATTTCGCCGGAGGTATTCAATTTGCGACCAGATTTCTACTGGAGGTATTCAATGTGCCTTCAGCTAGGCTTTGGCAAGAAATTTATGTAGTGCTATGAACATCGTACTATTTGTGGTTAAGATTTTCCAAACATGATCCTAGCATCCTGGTTCAAGCATGTCTGTCTCATGACCTTATATAGTTTTTCTTGTCCTCTAGTAGGGCTTGAACCAGCAACCTTGTATTTGGAGACCTGGGAGCGTAACCACTTATGCTATAGACCTGCAGGCATATATTTATTATTTTTAATCAAAAAAATAAAAATTAAAAAAATTTTTTTTAGGTTGACACATTTAAAAATCTATTATAAATCATACTTGGTTTTAAAATATGTTATTCTCCGTACCTAAAAGCATATATGATTAAATTTTCATAAAGCAATTCAAAATATTTCTTGTAAAATATTGAGTTTAATTAAAGATTTTTACTAATTATACACAGGGTGTATGGTACATGGGTATTAATTTTATTAATTCTGTGATTTGCAAATTGTATAACATGCCAATCAAAACAATTTCTACAAACAAAAAATTTAGCCTTTTCTTATAGTTAGAGTAAAGGTGAAAATGGAATTGGGGTGAGGACCAAAATTTTGCAAAAAATTGTTTTTTGTTAGAAACCAAAAAGAAATTTCATAATCAAAATTTTGGGATATACAATTACAGTCAACTCTCTATAAGTGCACTGTATAGGGATAGCAAAAAATCATATAAAAAAACTGCAATTTTTATACCTTAAAATTTGACATAATTAACTTTTATAAAATTTTTATTAAAAATTTTCCAAAATAAAGTATTTAAGTATTTATTATTTAATACATATATGTTTATTTTTTTTTAAGCTATTCTAATACAAATTTTATAATGTTCTACTATATTAATTTTAAGGTATAAAAATTGCAGTTTTTTTATTTGCCAAAATTTTTAATTAAACTCAATATTTTATAAGAACTTTTTTGAATTGCTCTATAAAATTTAATGATATATGCTTTTATATCAGCAAAAATATATATGTGTAAAGTTTTGTAAGTTTTTACGGTATGTAAGTAAATTGTAAACTTATGTAAAATTTTGCGTAAAACTACGTAAGACTTACGGTGTGTAAGAAAATTATAAATTTATGTAAAATTTTTACGTAAATTTACAATTTTTTTTACAGTGCATAAGAAAATTATAAATTTACGCAAAAATTTTATGTAAATTTATGATTTTCTTACAGTATATAAGAAAATTAAAAATTTACGTATAAATATACGATTTTTGTATAGTGTATAAGAAAATTATAAATTTATATAATATTTTTACACAAATTTACAATTTTTTACGGTAAGAATAATATATGATATATCGATCAAAATCAAATGATTTTGGTACCATTTGATTTATCTCTTCAATATAAATTGAATGGTAACAAAATCGTTCAATTCTAATCACTAGATTATAAGATATCATTAATTACAATATACAAATTAAAAAAGATAAATTATAATACAGATACCAATTATAGTGCGCATACTATTTTTCATGATCTATTAAAATCTATTGATCATAATCGAATGATTTTGTTACCATTTGATTTATCTCGTTAAGACAAATTAAATAGTAACAAAATTCTGTGATTTTAACTGATACTTCTCGATATATCATAATTTAACCAAAATAAGCTGCACAAAGCAAAATTCAAAATTAAAATAAAATCATGAATAACTTCTGATAGACCAGTCTGTTTTTTATAATTTTATCACCAAAATGACTGCCTTGAAAAGGTGATTTCAACAAGCCCAGAATCACTAAAATCTAATCACGGAATCATGAGATCATTAAAGTTTTATTATTATTTTGATGAAAATAGATTAGTTTAACTAATTTTGATTAAAACAATACAAAAAACTTAGCAATCCCGTGATGCTGTAATTGAATTTTAGTGATTTGCGCTTGTTGAAATTACCTCTTCAAGGTGGTCATTTTGGTGGTAAAATTATAAAAAACTGACTGGTCTATTAGAAGTTATTCATGATTTCATATTATTTTTAAATTTTGTCTTGAGCAGTTTATTTTGGTTAAATTATGATATATCAAGAAGTATCAGTCAAAATTACATGATTCTGGTACCATTCAATTTGACTCAATGAGATGAATCAAATGGTGCCAAAATTATATAATTCTAACTAATGGTTCACAAAATGTTGCTATATACTGCGATATTTCTATTGCAATTATACCTATATCTACTTTAAATATTACTACAATTATAATATCTTGTGATACACTGATTAGAATTTAATAATTTTGGTACCAATCAATTCGTTTTACTAAAACGAATCGATTGGTACTAAAATCGCAAAATTCCAATCAGTAGATCATAAAATATTGGCAGTGCACCATAATACCTTATAAAAGTTACTGTACTAATAAAAAAAAAGATAAAAAATCATTAAGCCTGTTTAATACATAATTTGCTATATGATATAATATATATTGTCCAAAAAAAACTAATTTTTTCTAATTTTTATATTTTTACAATTTTTGCATTTTCTGAAATATTTAAAATACTTTGATGATCATCAAATTAGACCTTTGTTTATTTTTTATCAATTTTACAATGTTTTTTCATTTTCATTTTGGTTTTTTTTTGCTTTTGTTTTGGTTTGTTTTTTTTCAATTTTTTTTTATTTATTTATTATTTTTTAATTTTTTTTATTTTATTTTTACAAAAAACCCCAACTCTTAACTTTTTGGCACTTTGCAAGAAATCCAACAACTTTTTAGCACTTTGCACAAGCCAACTCAGCCTTTTGACATCTTGCAAGAACATACAACTAATTTTTACAGCAATTTCTAAATTTTCAAGAACAACAGTTTTCGCAAGTTTTACAAGTTTTCACAAGTTTTTGCAAGGTTTTGCTTCATTTATTTATTTGTTTCATGTTTCATGTTTTTGTTTTTTTTGTTTTATTCTTATTAATTTATTTTATTCCAGCACTTTGCGAAAATCTTTGACAATTTTTGAATTGCAAGAACATGAACTCTTACTTCAGGGAAATAGAGATTTGGGGCTTTGCTTTTTTTTGCTGGTTTCTTTCAGTTTTTAGTTATTATTTTTTTTTTCTTTACTTATTTTTTTAATTTTATTTTATTTTATTTATTTCTGACTTTTTTTGAAACTTTGCAAGAAAACAACCTAACTTTTTTGGCACTTTACAAGAACACCAACTCTAACTTCTCTAGTGCTTTGCAAGTAGTTGTGAATATGAGCAAATATGATAGTTAAAACAAAAAAATAAATAATAGCTATACCAGGGTAAAAAAATAAGTGTGTTGGGCTAGTATTTTTATGGAATTAAATGTAACAAAGTGTGAAAGTGTTTAAAATATTACTATTTTTTTCAATAATTTTTTGTTTCATTTTTTTTTGGTTATTGTTTTTTTAATTTTTTTGTAAAGAATATATAATAATATATAATAAAATATATAATATTGATTAAAAGTTTAAAATATAATGTATAAAAAAAAAAATAAAATTTTATAATAAATTGCAAAAACTTGCAAAAACCTGTAAAATGGTTAAAAATTTGCAAAACATGATTATATAAATATATATTTTTTTGATTTCAAAGTGCCTGTTTTGGGGCATATACTTTATTCGGTTTATACATCTGGATTCTATATGGATGAGAGTACAACTAGCCATACATACACTTTTGGTTTCTAATTTAAGTGGTCCGCCCGAAGGTTCCATACTAAATGCCATACCTGCAACAAACTACAGAAATTGCCTATTTAAACTTTTTGATCTTCAGTTTCCCACCTAGACTTTCAACCAATTCGCCAGATGTTTGCATTACCTATGCGATCAGTCTAGCCACCTGGTCTCTTTTCTAGTGATAGTACCTAATCAAAAAAATGCTACCCGGTTATCCGACAGGTAAACCTGCGGGTTACTCAGGTGATCTACATATATATCCAGATATAAAATCCTACCCGATGTACCCGGGTAAAGTTAATTAAATACTCTTACTCTAGATCGCTTTTCTGTTCAAATCGAGCTTTTAATTTAGTAAAAACCCTTTTTGGGCCTAAATCCTATAAATATATGGTAGATATAGTAGTACTATGGTCTAACAAATTTCTATGATCGGTGAAAATTGAGAAATAACACACGTCAATTCAAAAACCTGATTTCGTTTTATTATACGACAACACGAATATCAAATCCAGTATGCTCATATAAGTATAGCCAATGCCAAATTCTTGGGCCGACCTGGCTGCCAAAATTAATTAGCCCGGACGACCAGGCCTCATATTGTTAAAAAATCTTTCAGTCAAACAAGAATGCAAAATAGTCTTATAGTTTGATCTTCTCAATATGAAAATAGTTAGAATTACATCGCAATACTTGTACAATATTTTCGATTACTAAAAAATTACACTATGGAGATGTTTGAGATAATGATAGTAGTTGACTTTAGTTAGTCGATATAATGATACAAATATATAAATTATATATAGAGAATCTACTATATCTGCGAATAAGAAGAGGGCCTCTTATGGCTAGTGATCTACTGAGTTATTTTCTCATAGTTGGAAATAAAAGTGATAATGTATGATGGTGGTTTACTAACTTATTTCAACAACCAGTTTATTCAGCGAAATGAACATGCAATCAGAACTCCTTATTGACTAGTTGAATTTATAAATATCGACTAGAAAAGTTGACTATTCAATTTTGATCGAACAAATAATTATTAACTACAAGCACTAATTTAAGAATGTTCTACATATGATTTAACTAATAATTATAAATAATAATTATAAGTTATACAATGAAATTCTATCAGGCAAAAAAAATTTAACTATATCCCGGCTGGGCTAACTTGCAGGGATATGGGCCAAGGGCTGACCCACCCGCCTGCCTGGCTGATGGGCCGAGATCAATCCGTATCACTATTTTTAGTATATGTGTATATAGTGGCAAAGCCACAAATTATAAGCTAGTTATTATCGTAACATATTAAGGTCATATGATATTAGGGCCCTAATTCATTTAGAGATCACCAAATTTTCTCGCTTTCGCCTTTGATAATTAGTGATTATTATTTCATCAGGCCAGCAAAAAAAATAACAAAAAAAAAAAAAGAAAAATAATAAATATCTAGCAAATAGAGACATAAAGTCATATTGGGCTATAAATTTTTGTGTCTAAAAATCTTATTTTTACTATCGCCTATTAGACCACGCAAAGTTAAATTTTGTTTTGCATAACAATTTTCCAAAAAAAATTTTTTTTTAAATTCCTATTGTGCAGGTACTTTCTGAGTATTACCCGGGTATTTTATCTGGTAATATCTGGGTATGTTTATTCAGGTAGCTGAGGATATCCAACTATCTGCGGATAATCCAAGTGATACCCTACTCGGGTACTATCACTACTCTTTTTGTAAGATCTTTTAGGACTCCTTCTTATACCTGAAGGTACAATCTGGCTTATTCTCAACAGGAAACTTGGTAGAGCGGTACCTGTCCTATCAGGTATTTACTTACTCTTTGGTAACTTATGCATTCACTAAGATGAACAACTTGCAGTCAGAGAATGCCCAACTGCTACCATTACCTACTTCTGCCCTTATAAGGTTGGCTCCAACCCCGGTACCCACCATTACTTTCCTACTAGTCCTTCACCGTTTTCCCAGACTTCCAATCCAGTTGGCCCGGAAGGGTTATCTACTCGGCATTAGGTGCCATTATAGTTTTTCCCTCCTGGTACCTACTTCTATAACATAGATCCTTTTCCTCTGGTACCAGGTTGGTAGACCTTGTTCCTGAGGTTGATATTTGGTTCTTCAGCTCCGGTCCAATATTCTAGTTTTGGTAGCACCGTCAAAGATCTTTGCTACTTCTTTACTTGGGTCTTGCCAAATAGGTTTCTATTTCTCAGTTCCTTGGATTTGTCTGTATCATGAGATAAAACTTCATCTGGAAGCTCCCATTTGAAATGGTAACCAAGGACTACAAGTAATATATTCAACTGATCGACAGGAAACAGTTATCAGAACATAGGTCTATTTTTCAAAGCGTCGTTAGTGGGATTTGAACTCTAGACCTGTCACTTGGGGTGACAACTTACCAACTTCCCTAAGTCGCCATACCCCAGATTATGTAAATATTATTATTAATTGATTGTAATATCTTCATTGATTTATGCTAGTTTTGCCAGTTTTTAATGTTTGTTATTTATAATATCTCATTGATTTATGCAAATTTTTGCTAGTTTTCACAAGTTTTTAATATTTGTTGTTCATAATATTTTCACTATATTTCAAATTTACTATGCCAGGACTCCAAACATTTAGTATAGAGGTCATACTTGTTTTTTTTAGCAAAAACTCCTAAAATTTAAAAAACAAAAAACAGGATTTGCCAATTATCTTGGCATCTAGTAGACCAATTTGAATAAACATTTTTTTAAAATAAAGTATTGAGCAAGGCATATCTAACAAAAAAAAGTTCATTAAATTCTGTAACTATATTAAAAATGATTTAAACAAATATATTTTGTTATTTTTAGCAAATTGGGCTAAAATTGGCCAAAATCCAGTTATAACCTATATGAGAGATATCCGGGTCCTACTATGCTATAAATGCTCATAATTATTATACCTTTATAATACTCAGAAGTTACTATAGCGTAAACTTTCATAATTATTACCTATACATAATACTTCAAACTAATCTTAAGTTTTTCGTAAGTTTACTCTCGCGTAAAAACTTATGAAGGATTACATATATTTTTTTTTGCTAATTTAGATATGGAAAATAACATATTTTAAGCCAACTATTATTTATAATAAAGTTTTAAAATACATCAACCTAATAAAAAATTTTAATTTTTATTTTTTTGAACAAAAATGCTAAATATGATTTAATAAAATTTTATTTAAAATGTTTAAAAATTTTAGAGCATATGCAAATCATTATTTTGTACAACTTTATTTACTATGCCAAGTTTAATTTTATCATTAAAAAAAAGTTTTATATTTGATTACGATCGTCAGTAGGTAAAGGTACTAATAATTATTAGGTAATATTTTAGAGAGTGGGGGGTTAAGAAAAATCCTATCTTAGTTAAATTTGATTAGCTAAAATTTTATTTATAGACCTTACCTGGGGTGGAGAATAAGCCTCTATAATAAATAGATATTAGGTAATAAATTTTAGTGCTCTAACATAATCATCAAAATTTTGGTAATTAAGATCAAAGGAGTGTACCACAATTATATACTAGCTGAAAATGATATTATTGAAAAACTATACTATTATTACTAAAAAATAATAGAAATTTACATATAATGGTTCAAAAATAAAAATAATTACAAATAAGGGTTTAAAACAAAAATAATTATATATAAAGGTCCAAATTTTAAAATTAAGGGCCAAAGTAACAGGTTCGTATTATTTTGCTGACAATCACTTCACTGACATAACATTTCACTAACAAATACTCACCGACAAGTTCATTTTACTGACAGTTTGTTTCACCGAAGTTCATTTCACTGGCAAGTTTTTTTTCAAAAAGCACACTAACTTTAGCCCTAATTCTACCTAATTCTACTCTGACCCTAACAACAATGACCAGAATTACTTTGTTAGTGAAATGAGCTTCGGTGAAATAAACTGTCAGTAAAATGAACTTGTCGATGAATAATTGTTGGTGAAATGTTATGTTGGTGAAGTGATTGTTGATTAATTGATTGCCACTCCAAAGTAACTTTGAATATCATTGTTGCATATATGTACTACTTTATAAAATCTATATTCTGTACTCTTTTTCACTTAATGATTTTTTTTTTTAGCCAAAATAAGTTTGACTAGATTAAGTGCAATTTTTACTATAATATTTATTTGGTTCAGTTCTAAGCTAATATGTTTTTTTATACCAAGACTAGTTTCATATTTTGTGAAGATTACTACGTGTTAATTGAAGATTTTTAGAACTACAAAACTTATTTGTATTTATAGAGAAAATTAAATTATTTACTTTTAAAAATTGGCTAAAGTAGTTACAATTTTTTATATATAAAATGCTATAAAAATAAATACAATACTAAGTAAAAAGTAATTGTTTAACTACCAAAAAAAATTATATTTTAAATATTTTTAAATGTCATATAGGCGGATTTGACTCCATTCCATATATAACAAAATTGAAATTTTATCACATATGATGATCAAAACATTATCAACTAATTAAATTGATTTAAATTTTAATAAATATTAGATAATGAATAACGAATAACAATAGTATTAGACTTTCAATAGCTAGTAAATGCCTACTTTGTTAAGAAATTTTTCCTTCTTAAAAAAGGCTTGTAATTTATGAAAGAGCCACATCAGAAAATTTTATATATAGATATTGATCGATATATAACACTTAATCGTTTTATATTGATTATAAAATATTGCTATATATCGATTAACTGGATAAAAATCGATATATATCTAAATCGATATATATCATTTTTTATATTAAATTATTATATATTTACAAATCGATTATAATCAGAATTATTTAAAACAATATATAATGATTAACAGATCTTTAACGATTACACAGTGTTTTGACCACAACGATATATAATGATTAACAGATCTTTAACGATTACACAGTGTTTTGACCA
>QKWP01001502.1:110215-130663 GCA_003550325.1 Gigaspora rosea
TTTTTTTTTTATATAAAAGTTGGTGAATTCTTACGCAAATTATTTAAAGATTTTTTATTATTCTATAATAATACTATAATAATGTAATAATGAAACTTTTATATACAATTTTATATCATTATTTTTTAAATCAGAATATATTTGATTAATAAGTTACCCGAGCAATTGATTTACATTAGCTAATCAGACAAACTTCTTCCTATGAATACTGATCAGCTATAATTCCTAACCCTAAGTTAATAACGGATCAGTATGATACAGATTTTAAAAATCGGCCCGTACTATACTGATATTGGTTGTTTGGATTACACAACCTTATTTGCTGTTTACTCAAAAATTTGTATAACTAAAAAATATTGCTGTATTTAGAAATTAGATTTCATCAAGTAAATTTTTAATTATTCGAACTGATATTAAAGTATATGTCGCAATGTATTTATCCTAGGTACCGCACAAAAAATGCGTGGTTCAATGCAATTACCGGTAGTATTTTTTTTAGAAAAAGAAAATGGTTCATATTAAGTAATGGTCGATGTCAATATTAGATAAAATTATTGTTATTCGCATTGTGGCACGTTTGATTGACGATGCCATATGAAAAGTTTCTTTATTAACAGTCAATCATTATCGGTAATCATTTTTAAGTTTGTTCATATAGCACATAAAGTTTTAAGAAATGTTAATTTGAATGATTCTTTTTGGGCAGAAAGATTAATTCAATTATTCTTATGCAGGCTAACATGTCACCAAATCCAAATTTCGCTGAAAAAGCTTGGACTGTTTGGTTTAATTCTTTCGAAAATGAAAATATTGCAACCGTTATATTATGTTTCCTTTTGCACGAAATTGTTTATTTCGGACGTTGCATACCGTTTTGGATAGCTGATTTTATACCCTTTTTACAAAGGTACAAGCTTCAACCTGTAAGCGAGCGTTTATTCTTGATCGATTCGTTAAAATGTTTAATCATTTATTTCTTATACTATGGATAGGATAAACCAAATACGGTGACCGAACATTGGAAATGTCTAAAACACGTTCTTTTTTCACATTTTTTTGTTGAACTTCCGTTAATTTTCAGTTTTCAACCCATAGCTGTGTTTTTTGGAATGGAAATAACCACTATACCATTTCCTCATTGGCAAAAAATGGTGTATCAATTAGCTGCATTTTTCGTTTTTGAGGATACTTTTAATTATTGGTTTCATCGTTTATTACATTATGGTCCTTTTTATAAGAATATTCATAAACAACATCATGAATTTTCTGCTCCTTTTGGATTGGTAGGTTTACAATGATATTATATTTCATAATCACTTGCAAAAATTTTTTTGAAAATGGTTTAATATTATTCTCTTTAGGCGGCTGTATATGCTCATCCGCTTGAAATCATTATATTGGGTATTGGAACTATTGGAGGTCCTATTTTATGGGTTTCTATTACTCACGATCTTCACTTTGCTACCGTTCTCATTTGGATTACTTTACGTCTGTTTCAATCCATTGATGCACATTCTGGTTATGGTAATTAATTCTATCAAATATCAAACTCTTTTCTTTTATTCATAAATTTTGTTATTATTTTTTTTTTTATCGTATTATAAAGATTTTCCTTGGTTTCTTCGTCATTTCATTCCGTTCTGGGCCGGTTCCGAACATCATGATTATCATCATATGGCATTCGTTAATTGTTATTCGAGTTCATTCAGATGGTGGGATTATTTAATGGGCACTGATTTAAAGTATAAAGCTTACAGGAAAAAGACAGCTAAATTAAAAGTTGGAGAAGTAAAAATAAAAGCCAACTAATTTAATTGATTTTTTTGTAGTATATTTAGTCACCCAAAATTTCTGATACTGGTTTGGTAACAAATATTCCAAATTACATAATACTTGCTATTTTTAATTATTAATAACTTCTTTATAATTTTAATTAGAGACTAGTAGTTAGGAGCGTCCAAATGTCCGTGCTTAAATTAATATTTTTATTCGTATTTTTTTTTTTAAATTATTTTATTAAAAGTTTTATTTAATTTTATTATATATATATTTTACAATCAAAAATTGAAACCGCCTAGAAAAAAAGTTTTTTTTTAACAATTAATCGTTTAATGCGCCTAACAGTTTACCTAACTCATTTGGGTTTAATACCATTTAGCTTAAACTAACAGTATAAAGAAATTTTTGTGCAGCTAAATAATTTTAACTCTTAATGACAATCTGCTTATCTATGATATTTCTTAAATATATGGGCCAAATTGTTTCATCTCCATAGTAATTTGATATGTTATGAAAATGATTGTAAAATTATCAACGACGATATTGATAAATAGTTAATTGGAAATTGAATAAGAAAAGGTAATATCTGATATGTCATCTTTTTTAATTAGAATAATTAGAGGTGAAGATAAAAATAATTTGAGTGCTGCAAAGAGAAAATAAGGTTGTGGACTTTCAAGTTTATCTTTTAAATTAATTGGCGAGTAAAAGATTAAATTAAGAAACTTTTCTTGGCTTCATAATTGATATTTCTTTTTTATGAGTTCAAAAAAATGTGAACGATTGGCATTAAGTTATAGTCTGTTTCCTTTTTAGGAGTTTAATAAGATGAGATTACATGATCTAAAATTAGCCAACAAAATTGGTTAGATGAATAAAATTTTAATACTATACAGCTATAGATGATGTATATAATTATTCATAGTTTACGTTTCTGATTTTGCGTGACATAATGATGTAGATACCTTATTATACTTATTTTAACTTCAACTATAGTTTATTTGTAATTGCCTAAAAAAAATAATCCGTTCGTTTAACGTTTAACCTAACTGGTTTTAATACCATTCCGAAAAGATCAACGTCATTCAAAAAAAATTTTCATTATCTGATCAAATCAAAATTTAAGTCATGTAACATAAAATCAAACAAAAACCTTCAACCCTTAGTTATCTATGGTATATCTTGATTTTAGTATACCCAATATTTTTAGCAACTTACGGATTATAACTCGATACATCGTAATCACATGAATATCATACCATATTCTTGATGTCTATACTAAAATTTTTACTTATTGACATCAATATATTATACTAAAATTCTAATATCTGTCTGTCCGTCCACTTTATAATTAATCTCTGATTGGCCAGAGTTTTTTCTTTGATTTTTTCTAGCAATAATACTATTTTCAGCTTTACATGTATTTTAATTACTTTTAAAATTTTTATAACGACACTAAAGGTTTATATAAAAATTAGTTTTGCAAAAAACAACCATGTAGCTTATAAATTTATAATTCAGTGAGTCTGAATTACACTGGTTAACGGGTTCACTTATGATACTAAATCTATTCTACTAAAATTCTAAGTCTGTCTGTTCACTTTAAAATAAATCTGATTGAGCGATTCTGATTCATGTGATTTGTATTACTGATGTTCATTATTAGGGCCTCATTACAGGGTGAGCAAATCGAACTTTGTAGGTGTTGCTGAGTGTAAGCAAAGCAACACTACTATACAAGTATATAAGTGCTGTTTTTGATGTATCAGTTTAAACCATTTTATGAGAACATAACATTTTACCAACAAATTACAAAAAGGTTACTAAAAAAATACAACTGCATGCCATACTTACTTTCCCAGTAAAATTTCGCTTATACACAATCACTTAAAATATAATAATAGCTAATGGAAACTGTAATAGTTAAGATAGACTTTTTATTCAAGCATATAATTAATAAAAATGATGTTTTAAGTTTTATTGGTACATAGTTTCGCTTTACGTAGGCACGGACGTAAGGACGTGCCAGTTTGCTAGTTTTACATGAAACAAAGCATTCGTTTAAAATATTAAAATTATAACGAAATACATAAAACTTTCTTTCATATATTAATAAAATTTTATTTTCATTTCTATATTAAATGTTTACAAATAATTTTGTGTAGAAAGAGAATGATATAATTAATTATATTTATAAAACAATTCAAAGTGAAATCTTATCTTTATTTTTATTATTATTGTGGGTAAAGAAAATTTTTAAAAAGATTTTTTTAATTTATTTATCCTTACAGTAAAGCAGGGCTATGGATAAAAAAAAAAGCACCTGCCAAATAGCCCTATTTATAATGACAACGTCAAACAACCTATGAAGCGATGGTATTGATGTTTTGGCAAAGAAGTTTCTGTATGGTAGGAAACAAATCTTCGAAAACAAATCCAAAAACCGTAATTTTGTTTAACCCAGCTTTAAAGGATCCTTTTTTTGGAGTAAAAAACATTCATTTCGTTTGAAGAGTTGCGATAAAAACTAGGAAACGTCTCTAATTCAATATTACTGTATTATAGCCATATGCTAAGATAATAATTTCCGATTAACAAATACTGTTGACATTAAAGAATCCAATACTAGTTTGTTTATAGAAGAAAGTTAAAAGATGATAAGCATATATTGCTAAAATGATGTAAATAAAAATTAAAGAATGAGATGTTATAAAAGCAATGGGGTTCGGCTAAAGCCAGGTACATTACGAGATGGCCCGATATGTAACCTGGATCCGTCCGAACAAACCAAAAACAAAAACGGCTATCTAAACCAGTGTTGGCACTAAAGCTGGGAACATTTCTTAGGGTAGTAACTACATACGGCATTATGGCTATGACGTAAAGGCTGTACTACCTTTAGGCCATGTTGCTGTTATGCCGTATGTAATAATAAACTAGTAAGCCGTAAGTGTTGTATGCCGTAACTAGTATTGTATGCCGTTGTATGCCGTAACTTGTGAGTTGTCATTTCACGAAAAAAAAGATTAGCCAAAACTATGTTGTTTAAAATTATTGAATTTTACATATTACACGGATCTAGCTGGGTCGGGTATGACCCAACCCGACCCGGGTTGGTCAGATCAAACCCGGGTCGGGTCAGACCCGGGTTAATTATGGGTGACGCATAATGAAACCATTTCATTGCAAAAATAATAATTAGAGATGGGGTTCATGCGTGCGCATGATTCCTCAATCATGCGCATGAATGCGCATTAATGCGCATGTTTCCGAATCATGTGCATTTTATCCCATCAAAATTTTATATAGAAAAATTAAATATAAAATAAGTATAATTAACATTCTAATCTATCTATATACTTCAATTCTGAGTCTGTTCGCTTTAACATTTTTGATTGGTCGTATCCGAAAAATGTGACCTAAATGTAGGAAAACTAACGAAATACGTAAGATGATTATAACTATTATCATGGTCGAGTAATTATTATAACATTCGAGTAATTATTATAAAATTTTTTAATACCCTTATTAACGACCTTAAACAACATAAAACCGTGAAACGTGAATTTTCCAAATTTATTTTTGTTGTTGGATTCCTAATATTTGTGTTGTATCTCCATACTCTTTATTTTCTAAACTATGATTATAGTGTAAATATATCGATTAATATATAAAACATTCCTTATTAGCACCTACTATATTTATGTACTGTAAATTCCAATAGCTTATTATAAATGTGTTGATCAAAATTTTTATTCTTATTAGTATACGGGCCAATGGACCCGGGACGATCCTAAGAAAGTTCGGGCTGGTCGACCGGGTTGACCTTTTTTGCTTGAACGATTTTTCTGATCAGAATTAGTCTCCATATCTATTTCAAATGTGTGAAACCATCAGGTCATTCCTTACCAAAATTCTAATGATACTAAATGATTTGGTTTTATTATTCGGTTTTTTTTGTATCTTATATTAATTGCCTATGCAATCGAATATGTCAGAACATTTCCGTTCCTTATATTCATTGTTCCAATATAATTTCGTATCTTTTCATTATATTTTGTATTTTTTTCTTTTTTTCTTTTTTTTTTGTTGTTGTAGGATTTTTTACTGTGTTGATGAAATGATAATCGTTGATCGTCAAAGACGACGAATTTGTCAATCGTTTTCACATAGTGACATAATGATCGCTAATCACATTTCGTATGACGTTAATGTTCACTTTTAAATGAAATGAATAATGTTGAACATCGTTATCAAAATAGAATTGGAGATACAATACAAATATTCAATAGCACAATGTGTAGAAGAGATCCTGCATATTTGTATGATACTAGTGTAATAGATGGCGCGAAGCGCCACCCAGGGTTGGCGCATTTATTCATTGGGACGAATGGAGAACCATTCCATTGACATTGCTTCATTGTTCCATTGAGAATAAATTCTGAATAGAGCCAATGAAGCCTGCCAACATTGATCCGTTTGACCTGTTTGTTTCAACGGATCGAGCTATCGATATATGAGGTTAGAGATTAGAACCTTCTTCTTCATCGATTTCATTAAATTTTTCTATTGGAGCCATTAGCACCATTCACTCCAATGGGCACCATTCGCTCCATTGGTAATGTTCTGAATTGAGTATGTCCATTACCAACCCTGACGTCACCCATCTTATTTATTAATTTTTTTAACCATAATAAATCTTGCTAACTATTGCAATACATATAGTATCAGGTATGTAATTTAATTAGTTTAAATTATACTTATTATAATTTTCTATTGAGTTACTGTAAAAAATTCTGTTACAGAACTGTTATTCCAATGATTATGATTTTCTCATGTTAATGCGCTGTGCTAGTGTAATATATTATTATTGTACTTACATATATGAGCATACCAGATTTGATATTCGTGTTACTTCGAGATAGCACGTAATGATTGAACCTATGTAGCTCAACCGCACCAGGGGTCTAGACACTTTTGCAGTAACGTGACGTGGCGCATGAGAATTAACCAATCGGAGAATGTAAATTTTGATCGTCCCGGATCAGTCCGACATCAAAACAAAACACGTGTATAAGAAAAAAGAGAAAAGAGCGAAAATACTCGAAAACTAGTGTTTAAATCGGCCTTTAAAACCACATAAAAATGTCCGGAACGTGATTCTACATATATATAGGGACTTTCTAAGGCTATATACACGAACTCTAACTCAAACCTTAACAATAAAGCCAAAAAGTTAATCCGAAGACGCCACACCACGTGATGGTCACGTTACTGCAAAAGTGTCTAGACTCCTGGTGGTGGGATGTAGCTCACCCACAAAAAATTTTCCGGTCATGTGACTTTTTGTGGCGCGAACTAGGCGCAAACCAATTGAATTTTAGGATAAGGTGTAACGTAAAAATTGCGCTTTTTATGATTTTTCATAAAAATCACTAATAACTCCGAAGTTTGTCTATGAAATCGTCTACTGCGCATTAACAAAAAAAAATTCTTGCAAAATTTTGGTATGAGTAGTACTCTAAACAAGCGTCTAACCCTAACCCTAACCACTTGATTTATTACTATAAATCTTTCGCTTTATTCGATTGTTTTGATTGTTTTGATTTTCATGTTACACCTGATCTCAAATTTTGATTGGATTGTGCCACAAAAAAGTCACATGACTGGAAAATTTTTTGTGGGTGAGCTACTATCGTCTAATGATTGCATGAAATCAGGTGAGAATGTTCACGTCATTTCCGAATTTACGTAAATTCTGAATTGACATGTTATTTCTTGATTTTCACCGATCATGATGCAGATCATTAGACCATAGCAATGTAATAAACCACTGATAATAATTACGTATTTACATAATTTATTAATAACGACAATAAAAATTGCACATTTTATCAATGACGATAATAATAATTATTATTGATCTTTTTCATTGATATTTATAAATTTATTGCTTCATGCTTTGTTTTTTTTTATTAATTATATTAGAATCGATCTTGATCGCTTTGCATCATATATTTTTTCAACTCTTAATGCGCATTATGCACATTTTATTATAAAATCCGCATTTTTCCCATCTCTATAAAAAAGTATTCATCTGATAAAAAGAACTTTGTACGTATATACAATTTTTACAGGCAAAATTCTCGTGATCTAGTGATCGGATCTGAATCATTTTAAAGTATGTATGCAGTGATCACAGATCAGAGTTTTGGGTTTCCCAAGTAGCTCAGTGGCTGCAAGTGGCAGTGCAAGGACCAATTATTGTATTTGGCTCTGCGGCTGCAAGTGACAGTATAAAAACCAATTGTGCATTTGGTCCACAGCTATAAGTGGCAGTGCAAGAACCAGTTGTTGTATTTGGGTCTGCGACTGCAAGTGGCAGTGCAAGTAGTGTTATGAATTGGGCAAAAAATCATAATCGATTAGTTAGTTGAAAATTTTTAAAAAATTGATTAATAGTTGATCATGATTAACTAATCAACTAATCAATTAATCAATTAATCAATTAATCGATTAATTGATTAATCAGTTAATTGATTGGTTGATTAGTTAATTAATCAACTAATCAATTAGTTAAAGGTAGAGTGTAACGTAGATCATTTTTAATAGTAATCACGTTGCAAATTATGCAAATCATAACATCAATTAATCAATTAATCGATTAATTGATTAATCAGTTAATTGATTGGTTGATTAGTTAATTAATCAACTAATCAATTAGTTAAAGGTAGAGTGTAACGTAGATCATTTTTAATAGTAATCACGTTGCAAATTATGCAAATCATAACAAATCATATGATGATCATATGATTTACATAGATTCTAACCAATCAGAGTTGATAATTTATATAGATCTCCTCGTAAAAATTAACAACTCCTCGCAAAATTTTATAGTATTGAAAAATTGAAAAATATATTAAAATATTCTTGTTTATATTTACATAAGATTAAAAATCAATTTTTAAATTGTTTTCGACTAATTTATTTTAATTTTTAAAATTATTCTAACTTTGTTTATATAAACCGCTGATTTTTGTATGTACAACAAATAATTCGGCATTTATATTTATATTGTATTACACTATACCTTTAAATATCACTGTACAGTATATATGATCTCTAAATATATTCATAGCAGCATATATTGGTATATAGACAACTAATTGATTAACCAACTAATCGAATAATTGATTAATTAGTTAATCAATTAATCGATTAGTTGAAAATTGATTAATTCATGATCTGTATACCAAACAGTGAAAATCTATAAAAATATATGGAGAAATTTAATTATTGTTTACCAAATTGTTGGAATCTGGCACTGTCAGAGCAATAACAAATTTTTTTACTAAGCCAACCTTCCTTCTTTACTAAACAAAAGTTGTAGAGCGCATTCTTGCGATTCTAATGATAGTAAAATCATTAAAATTGGCCTAGTAGATCATAAGATATAGTTAAAAAACGTTTCACGACCATATAGAGTTTCTATGTAAACAATATTATTGTTTATATAGAAACTCTATATGTTTGCGAAATGTTTTTTAATGATATCTTGTGATCTACTAGGCCAATTTAATAATTTTACCACCATTAGAATCGCAAGAATGTGCTCTACAACTTTTGTTTAGTAAATAAGGAAGGTTGGCTTAGTAAAAAAATTCATTATTGCTCTGATAGTGCCAGATTCTAGAAATTTGATAAACAAATAATTGATTTTTCCTAATTTTCTATATATGGTAATATATACAGCCCCTGTTTGGTATATGGATCACGAATTAATCAATAATTGATTAGTTGGTTAATCAATTAAAATCATGTTTGTTATAGTCAACTGATTTGTTGCCAACTCGATTAACTAATAATTTTTGATTTATATTACTAAGTGCAAGGACCAGTTGTTGTATTTGGCTTTGCGACTACAAGTGAACTATAATATGGGGTGTCGTAAGTTAAAAGGGCCCATTTTTACATATAGTTTATTTTGAGATAATTGAGTTTAATCATTTGTTTTAATTTTCAGACTGATCTGGGATTAATCAAATGTCATGATTTTGATTGGTTAAAGATAACAGGTGACTATCGGGTAATCTCGTGATGTGTTTGCCTTACGCAGCCTCATGTAATTTTTCTTTTACATTTTCTTGATTTTTTATTATGCAAATCGACTTTCTTTTATAATTGAAAAATGTCAATCATGTCAAAATTTATATGAATCTAATAAAAACTCATTTTTCAAAAAATTGTAAAAATGGGCCTTTTTAACTTGGGACACCCATATAAATGAACCCTCACCTATATTGGCATACAAAACCACTGCATCATTGCCAAAATTGTTGCATATCCTATCATTAACCCAGGTTCAACACGGGTTGGGTTGGGTTGGATCAGACCTGGTTAGATTTGACATGAAGTGGGTCAGACCCTGGTCGGGTTTGGTATGAGACAGGTCAGACCCGGGTTGGGTTTGACAAGAGGCGGGTCAGACCCAGTCGGGTTTTGACCCAAGTAGGTCTGACTCAGATCAGGCCCAAACCTGACCCAGCTTGACCTATTAAGACCTCTACACGGATCTATATACATATAACAGATAAGGATTTTTTTTATTTGTATCACTTTTTTTTGTATAGGGTTGTATTTTTTTTGGTATTTGTTGACCTTTGTTTTGCTTGTCAATCTTGTTGCTTGTAGGTGTTGTTGCCATAGGTATTGTTGTTGTTATCACATTTAGGTACTGTTCCTGTAAGCAGAGTTGTTGTAGGTATTACTGCTTGTTGTTGCCTAATAGTGCTTTTATTGTTGATGTCTCATCACTCATAGTATTGTCACGGACCTGATCTCGATGCATATGATTTGGTGACGGGTACAGGTCAGGTGATGGAGCAGCTGTACAAAGGAATCGGGTATAATTGATACGATTAATTGTGAAGTCAAATCGTACGATATGGTTAATTAGCATGAATAATGTGATCATAGCTTGGGTCGTGTATGAATAATGTAGTCATAGTTTCATAGTTAATTGTTTGATTGTATTACAATTAGTAATAGGGATAGTAAAATCGGATGATATAAATAATAGGAAAAAAGCGAAGGTAATAGAAATCGATTTCCCTATAACATATAATAAACAAAACTTTGCTTTGGATACACAATAAAACATCTTTATTAATATACAGTCAATTAATACAAATAGTAACAATTCATAAATAAAGCTACGTGCTATACATCTAATAATTAAATCTAATACTAAATATGCGTCCCTTGGGTCCCCCAGAGTGAAGCTCTAATCCATTGGTCTAGATATTAAGAGGAAATAGTGATCTCTAATTAACCCTGTGACAAAGTAGGACCTGGGTAAATCACCAAGTCTCTTGCCCAGAGCCGTAAACAATTTGAGAAAAGTCGTTAGTATAAAAGTGTTATTAGAAAAAAAAAAAAACAACAATGACCACAACCAATAAAACTAAATCTTTCTATCGCGGAGAAGAAGGAGAAGGCATTGAAGGGTTCTTACTCGACTTTGAAGCTTATACCATATTAAAAGACTGGAATGACACCCATTAACAATAAGTATTGGGTCTATTCGTGGATGATCACCTGAGGTCGTAGATAAGGGGCTTGATCAAGACTAAGACTACTTGGGCTGATTTGAAGATGAGCATCGTCAACGGAGCATCTGCTTCTTACAGTATCGATGAAAAGATGAAGGAGTTGATGAGTATGAAACAAATGGTAAATGAATCTATAGCGAGTTATACTAATCGATTCGAAGTATATATAGAACCGGTAAAAACAGAAATACGGGAAAGAGAGAAAAGATAATAGTATGTTGCTAGGTTTAAAGGTACGCTCAAGGAAAAAGTGGAGGAAAAGTATCCAGAAACGTTTGTGAAAGCAAAAAAGCTGGCTCTTCAGATTGAAATGTATAACAAGAATAATGAATACGATGTGAAGAAAGCATCGAAAACGTTACTTCAAGAGGAGTCTTAATTACCAAAGAAAGACAAAGAGATGATTAAAATTTTTCAAGCACGTGTAGTGCAGCGCAGGTCCAGTACAATCAGCCTATGTAAGCTCAAAAATAAATTTATTAGTTGTCACTTTATATTGGTAGTCAAGGCCTAAAATATAAATTAATGGCCTGATTAGTCAATTAATGTTAAAATATCGCACATATTGAATATTTTGAGCCATTCCGTTGTCTAACTCTTAAAAATAGCACACATTTTGAACATTTTGAGTCATTCCATGCTAATCGAGCGTATCATACACGATGTGCATGATACACATGCTGCACATAACTTGCACATGTTAACGTATATTAAATTATAACAGTAAAAGTAAGCATGATGAGCCTGGTGCATGACAATCAAAAGCACAAATATATTATATTAAAATATTAAAGACACAATTGACCATTAACTCTGAATTAGATTTATGACTTTAAGATAGTAATTGTCATAAGTTTTTATGCTTTTCCACGCCAGATTTACAGCATTAATTGCTGTATATTTCTATTGGCTAATTTTTTTTAAAAAAATTGAAATTTAGATTCTTGATTTTTAGACCGGCCGGGTTATGAAATCCAAGAAATTAATTTTGTATACCTTATAAATAATTATATTTTTTTTCTTTCTATTAACTCTTTATATTTCATTATTAATAATATGTTTATTATATAGATATAATATAATTTTATATATAAAATAATATGTTATTAATTTAATAATAATAAGAATATAATAAAATAAAAAAAAATTACAATATTTTAACAATATAACTAGTATTATTGGGTAATACTTGTCTACATCATAAATTTAATGCATTTAAATAAGAACTTTATTTTAATATTTAGTTGTTTATTATATTTATTTACAAGTGTAAATGGGCTTATAGTTGGTGGTAGAATTTTTTAGCAAATAAACAGCTATGGCAAGGTCATATTATTTACTGTTGTATCTAAATATTATAATGTTTTGTGTTAAAATTATAGTCATTAGGTCAGTATGATGATGAAAGACAAAACAAAACAAGTCACCGCCGAAAGATAAAATCCCAAATTTATCTAACGAAAGATGAAGTCTAAAATTTAAAAGACAAAACTCTAGTACATCTAATAAAAAAAAAAAAGAAAAAAAACAAATATTGCTTGTTTTGTCTCTCATTTGTAGGTATAATATCATGGAGAACGTAAACGGGTATTGCCCTTCTGCTATTAAGCGACCTATGCAGTCTCTTTGAGCATCATTTTTTTTGTTTAATGCTACATGGTTGTTATTACAATCAGTGTTGGAAATTTGATGTTCTTATGTTCTCATGAGAACATCACTTTTAATTTGAGAACATTTACAAAATTTAAGATGCTTTTTATAAAATTTTTTTTGAGAACATTAGGTTTGAAAAATATGTTCTTTATGTAAATATATAAAGTAATAAAAATTATTTTTATTAATACAATATAAAGGTTTAAAATAATTAAATTCATAAATATTTAATTGTTTGTTAGTTGATATAGAGAATAATTTAGTTGTTCTCAAATTACAAAAAATTTTTAATAATATAATTTATTGGTTTGTCTATTCCCAGTTTTAGTGTAATATAGTTGATAGCTACCTTATTATACATCACACATAGTGTAATTTAAAATTACCTTTTAAATATAGTATACATATTAATTTTAGAACTATATTTTTTTTACATATTATTGTATTATAAAAAAATATTAAAGGTTTTATGTACATACCTATTGGTTATTTTTTATTTGATTTATTAGTATATAACATTCATAAGGCAGAAAACATTCATATAGACATTCATTGAAATAATATCTTGCAAGACATTAGCAATATATAAGAAAGAATAATCATAAGAATATGCATATGGGTAGCACAGATTATTTTGTAAAATTTTTGACATAACAAACTTGCAGCCCAAGTTATATCTATTATTATGCCAATACAAAGAACCTTAAGATATTAGCTTGCAATTTGAGTTATACTAAAGATCGATTAAAATTTTAGTACCGTATATTTAGACATTCATTATAACAAATTTTATGAGTTACAAAACTATATCTTGCGAATCAATAAAGTATTAAAGAAATTATGTAATTCAAGGTAATACAATAAAGAATTATCTATATAAATATCAATAAAAAAAATCAGTGCAAATAATTAATAATTATTATTATCATCATTGATAAAATCTGCAATTTTTATTGTTATTATTAATAAATTATATAATACTGTATATAATTATTATCAGTAGTTCATTATATTGCTATGGTCTCATAACTGTATCATGAATTAATCTGTGTTATTTTATGATCAGTGAAAATTGAGAAATAACACATGCCAATTCAAAAATTGATGTAAATTCTAAAATGATTGGTATTCTCACCTGAATTTGGTTCATCATATAATATTATAGCTATCTCAAAGTAATATGAATAATGAATCTGGTATGCTCATATAAGTATGTTACTATTAACATGTGAAATTATATGTTTAATCAAAAGCAAAATTTTGCTAACACTATTCTAGATAATAGGTAACTATATTAGAGAGGTCTGCTAAAGCCTTGTACTCACATAACTTTTTATATAGATCAGCTAATTAGAATCATAAAATTTTGTTTATACAAAGAAGTCAAAAATTAAAAAAATGCAAAAATATAAAAAGACAGTCTAAACCCATTTTGGTGCATTAATAAAAAATGTTGAAAGGCAATTTTACCAACATATATACCTTTTTCTAATAGTAAATTAACTATAACCCTAATTATAATTAAAATTTCACAAGTCATATAGGTACAAAGCTTTAGTGATCACCATATTATAGTAGCTGTGTGCCATTGTTATGCTAAAACCAGGAATGTGGTATAATACTTCAATTTATAAATAAGGTTACAAAAAGTTTACAGCTCTATGATTTACAAACACTCAGATTAGGTATGCAAAATTGATTTTTGTTTTGCATTACTTGGAATCTGAAAACATGAATGATTTTTTTTTTATTTTACTATAAGATTATGCAAGGTTAATTTTTATTTTGCACAACAAGAAATCATAAACTGGATTAGCAGTCATATTTTTTTCTGTTAGTTCTATTAAACAATTACAAAAAATTAAGTCTTGATTAGTAACACTGGATAAGAATAGCAGAAAAAAATACATGCCAAAAATTAACTATTGGCGCAATTGTGAGATCTAAAAAAAATTTTTGAAAAATTGAAAAAAAGAAACAAAACAAAAAATCACTTGTATAGCCTTATATTCATGTATTTTGATTATTAATTTATGTTTAAGAAACTTATAGACATGAATAATTAGTGTAAAATTAATAGCCGAATACAGGTAAGTGGCTTGTTAATCATGGATTCAAATTTTTGTGATATGAAACTATCTTTATTCTAATTACTATAGCTGATACTGAAAGTTGAATCTCTCTTTAAATACTGAATTAACTAAAAATATACAAATACTAAATTTAATTTAATTTTTAAAAAAAGGTATCAATGTCAACAGCTTATACCATATTTATACGAAATAATGCACATGGGCATTATTTCAAAAATTGCATTTTCTTAAAATAGCATGTCAGTTTCGAATTAACACCCATGTACATCACAATATAATGCACACTTCAAATGCTGAATTAATAATCTGCTAAAATAACAAATTGAAATAACAAGAAGAAATAAGAATTTTTTAGTTAAAAAATCTGACTTAGATTGGAAAGGCTATATATAAAATTAAGAAATACAGGTTTTTTATGCATCACACATTTATAATGCACAATTTTTTAGAAATTAGACCTTTACCCCAAAATAATGCCCATGTGTGTACTCAAAATAATATGCATCCCCTTGAAATAATGTGCAGGTGTGCATTATTTTAAGTAAATACACTATCAAAAAATTCAAGTTATTTGGCAAGTGCATCACTGTAAACTCACAGATAACATTGTTATTGTATATTATGCAGCTAATGACTTGCTTATCTGGTAATATAATTAATATATATCATTTCTTGGCCCCTTTGGGGCCCAAAATTGTATATATTAAATTTCATAGCCAGATAATGAATTGTTTACAAATAATTCTTGTTATTATTATTGGCTGCATTGTATTTAATAACTATATTATTTTGCTATAGTAAGCTAAAGTGACTGTCTATAAAATAAGCAGTGCTGGCTTCAAAAAGAATATCAAATTTTCAGATCTTACATTAAATTATATAATATATAAAAAAACTAAATTAATTGAATTAATTCTCAACTTATGAATAAAGATACATACGTACATATACAGATTGATAGATCAATATAGTTAATTTTTTATTTAATTCCAACTAAATTATTACTTACTTTTTATTTATCAAAAATAAAAATATCGCATCATACTGAAACCAGTAAAGATATGTTATAGGAAAGATGAGTACCAATGCATAACCCAATTAGCTTTAAGATTTTGTTCTCCAATCAGTTTTAAGATTTTGGTTTTGATTTATTCCCCAATAAAACCATCCACTCACATTCCCAGTACACTCCATTATTATTATGCAAGCATGACTACATTTTTAGTATTTTCTGTAATTTGTTTGATAACAATTGAGACTAAACTACTATATGATGTAGTGATACAGAAAATTGATGACGTATCATCACGTCAAAAAGATAAGCAGATATGTTAAAAGTGTCAAAACAGTGTTTGTTATAATAGTCGACATTTGTCGCAACTAAGCTTTTGATAATAACTATAGTATCAGACGTGTATAGGCTGTGATTATTTAACTTTCATGAATACATAATTTTAAATTTCATGAATACGTAATTTAGCTTGAAAAATCAAAAAAATTGATAAATGTAATTTAACTTAAAAAATAAATAAATTGATTTAACTCTCTTGAAAATAAAAAATTGTACAAAAATTGAAACTACTCTTTTTTTTTCTAAAAAAAAATTGTAAAATAAATTAGCAAATCTTTAACATGCCTTTGATTAAAGAAATAGATTCTAGCAATTCTACACTGTTAGAACCCTGCACTGATGTTACTTCACCATTAGAGTCTGAAAATAGATGATCAACCTCAAAAATGAAACAGGTAGGGTGGGCCTGTTTTTGATAAAGTATGGAACTATGTCATCAGGCGTGAGAAAGTAAATTCAGAATATTATAAATCAAAATGTTATCATTGTAGAAATGTTTGGCAAAAGGGTAAACCTTGCATTTTAAGGTTCCATCTTGCACTTTATTGTTTGAATGTTCCTGAGGATATTTGACATTATTGGTATAATAAACTTATAAGTGATATAATGCTAATAAAAGAGATTCTCAATTACTACTACAAGTTAGCAAGAATTATAATGAAATTCTTTTAAGAGCTTGGATTATGGCTAATATTCCATTTGAAGTTATTGAAAATCCATATATTAAGAATCTCTTTAAAAGTCTTAATTATACATATGTGTTGCTATTTTGTATAATATTATTTAAACGATTACTTGATGAAGAAGTTGCACCTATAGAAAATAATATCATTGATGAGTTGGAGTATGCAGAGTGTTTAACACTAAGTATGCTTAATTATATTTAAAAATTTTTGTATTCATTTTAGTGCTTGACGGGTGGACTTCAAAATGTAGAGAATCACTATACAATTATATCATAATAACTATGGAGCAAAAGGAATATCTTATTTATCTTATTTCTTTGCGCAATTATTAATCAAAATTACATATAGGCAATTTTATTGCTTCAGAAATTGTAGAAATAATTGAACATATTGGATCTTAAAAGTTTGCCGCTATCGTTACTGATTCAGCAGCAAATCTCAAGTCAGTCAGAGAAAAATTCAAACCAAATATTTGCATATAGTAAAATATTAGGTGTGTTGCCTATGCCATTAATCTGATAGCAACAGACTTATCAAAAATTTATGAAATAAAAATGTTTATTGATCAATGCAAAAAAATTATAAAACACTTTACAAAATCGTCTCAAAAACTGGCATTATTACGTCAAGGGTTATCAAGTATAAAAATATGTTCTGAAGGTTTAGAATCATGGTGTCAAACTCATTGGGGATCATTATATGATACTACAAATTCAAAATTGCTTGTGTGACCTGTGTTTGACTAGATAAATTTTTTTATTGTATAATTTATATTAATATATGCATATATTGTATAAGTTAACATTACTTGTTGTATTATATTAGATTTTTCTTGAACATCTACGTGTTATTACAAATATGAAAGTTTTTAACCTATTAAATAAAAAAGATTTTTTATTAAATGCTGACAAATTTGATCTATATGGAAACCGATAGAAACCTGTATTAAGGTTTTAGAAGCAAATTCAGCAAATTTGGCAGATTGCTTCATAAATATGGGGAAGTCAATAGAATAGGACAAATTTATTAGATAAATTTGTCCTATTTCTATTAACTTCCCTCTATATAATAAAGTTAGCTGCCACAATCTATCAAATCTCTGGATTAAATTCATTCAAACCTGCTACTGTTCAAATCTTTAATCAATATTACTTAGAATTCCAACACCTCTTATATCTTTTAAGTTATTTTCATCTATTAAAGTTTTACACAGCATAGTTTAATTTTTATATTATTTTTTTTTAATTTAGAGTTGGGACTTCAAAATAAGGCATTTCGCAATGCCGCTATAGCTGCATCGACATTATGGAAGGATCTAGAACATTCAGCCCAAGAGTGTAAAGAACTAATCTCTCAATTTCGCTACTACAATGCTAACAAAAAACTTTTAAATTTACTCTATGTTCAAGGGTTTGATACACCTATGCTGTGGTAGGGATCTATAAAAAGTCAACCTAATTATCTTTCTAAGCTCGCACAAAGGCTTTTCAGCATTTTACCTTTTCAAGCTAATTGTAAAAGAAACTTTTCAACCCTTAAATGGTTTATGAGATAAATGAATACATCTTGGAGCTAAAAAGCTTGAAGGAATTTTGAAAATTAGGTCTTACCACATGGTGAATATATGAAGTAAACTTACTTTGATGCTGAGTTAACTAAATCTGAACTACGTAAGATTGCAACGATCGATATTTATATTATAGATGAGAAGGAACTAAGTAGAAATAATGATGATGCATATGAAAAAAGCCCAAATTTATTATCTCAAACTAATATAATTTTAGAAGACTTTGTGAATTTGCGGGACTCTATCTTTCGAGATAGAGAAGTTACATAGTTTGAATGTTCTACTGAAATTGCAGAATCCAATATTGAAAACGACATTGATATGGACTTTAATCCTGAGGATCTTGTTGATACTGTTTTAAGTGTTGAATTATAAATTAAATAATTATTGTATTTAATGTAATAAAGCAGATAATGTTGCATTGTAAAAATTAAAGCTTTAATTACTTTCATAAGTAAAGAATTTGAGGCAAATGCATTTAATTAATAAATATTTTATTTTACTAATAAAAAGTTTTTTTGTTCAAGAATTTGCATTATATAATATTAATACATTATATAATAAAGAACTATTTATAAATCACTCTCATTTTAATGAAGTGACCCATTTCATTAGTAAAAAAATTTAATAATTCATTATGTCAAAGGTCTATTTCAGAAGAATTTTAAATCGACCAGTTTTGGTGCTTTTTAATTAGTTTTTATATCGAAATTTTGCTATGCAATGATTAATATCGTCGAATATTATGACACACATCTGAAGTTACGACATAAGCCAATATTACGGCATATATATAACATTATGACAAAACACATTTGTAGCTTTTGACGTATTAGTTATGTCCTGAGTTACGACAGTGGATGCTGCAGAAAGATTACATCACTGATCAATTTTCTGCACCTATACCAAGCACTATTCTTTGACGAACTTGTTCTTCAACAATTAGTTTAAAACATCAAATAAAAAGATCTCTGTGTTTACTAATTGGTTTCCAAATCAATAAAAACATGTTTGTCTATTCATAATAATATTCAACAATTCAATAACATTTATTTAGAATTTTTAAATATAAAATTTAATTAAATTTCTTTGGTTTGCTTCCTAATTTTTTTTTAAAAATTAACAATTTTGATTGGCTGTTCAGCATGTAACAATTATTTAATATTCGTATAACTATTTCTATAGTTTTTGTACACAAATTATATGTAAATTATATTTCTATTTTTGGGAAAATAAAAATCAATTAGCTGATTTTAAAAAATGGCTAGCTGAGCCAAAAATTTTTTGGCTTAGCTGAATTTGCTATATCAGCCAGAATCACTACACAGGTATTCCTACACTTTGTAACTTATGCATTCACTGAGGTGAACAACTTTCAGTTAGAGAATACCCTGCAACTGCTACTGTTACCTACTGCTCTTGTAAGGTTTGCCTCAACCCTGATATTAGGGGTCTTAGCTAGGTCAGGTCTGACCTGACCCGACCTGGGTCAGACCCAACTCGGGTCGGGTTGGGTCAGATCAAACCTGGGTCAGGTCAGACGCGGGTCAAAAAAAACTGGGTTGGGTCAAACCCGGATCAGACCTGCAAAAATAAATAAATAAAAATAATTAATTTATTATAAAAGAGTATTCATCTGATAAAAGAAACTTCGTACATATATACAATAGCTGCGCGATGCAGTCGCGCTAAAACTAGGAACGTATTA
>QKWP01001503.1:4064-59447 GCA_003550325.1 Gigaspora rosea
TGTGAAAGAATATTTGTGTTTGCGAATATGTTTGATCACGTGGGTATATGCTTTGGTTTGTTCTAATATTTCTAATTAAATTATTTATAAATAAAGGTTCCTGAATGGAGTAGTTCATATACAGTTACACTAGTATTGTTGTTTTGGCGCAGTAATGGTATTAAAATGTTATTCTAGACGCCTTTCTATTTGTATCTCAGTGGTTGATTGTTTTGCAATTGTGATAATTATTGGGCTAACTGTTCTATGTTGATATTGTTTATGTCTAAAGGTGTTGTAAATGGTGTTTGACTCGTTCCTATTGGTGTTTGTGTTAAGTTACGCTTGTAGGCTAATTTCCTTTTTCTAATTCTTCTAATACAGATTCCTAATAATATGGCTATTATTGATAATGCGGCTGTGATTGTTGATAGAATTTCTATTGCTAAAGCATTGTTTATATTGTTGTTTGAAGCGTCTGTAGATGTAGCTAGTATTGTGATTTTGGCGTTTGTTGGATTTGTACTTGGATTTTCTTGGGCGTTTGGTATTGTAGAAGTTGGTGTTGCAAATTTTGTTTGTGGTATTGGTACTGAAATTACTATATCGGCTTGTATTATGGTTCGATTTTTCTGTTGATATTGATATTGTTCTGAGGATAAAATTACTAATATGATGAATAATATTATTTGATGTATTAAGGCTGTTTTGGTGTTAATCATTGAGAATTTGTTTTGGCAAAGTTGGATGCCTTTCTCTGTTCAATTACTGTATTGTATTGTTTAGAATTTTGGCATTGAAATACTTTGAGTTCTGTTTTAAATGATTGTGTAGGTGAATAATTATGATTGGTTGTATATGATTCTTTTGGCGCTTGTTCGTTCTAATTTGATTTTGTAGGTTCAATAATGGTTATGGATGTAGTAGGTAACAGTTGAGTAGTTTTTAACCAAGTTTCTCTGGTTTCTTACTACTTTTTGGATTAAATATAGCCTGAATGGCTTGCTGTTCTTGTTGGTGAATTTATGTTGTAGTGGTTAAATTTTAAAGTAAGGGTGTGATTCGTAAGTGTCAGTTGGTTGAGCGCCTTATATTTCTTTTAAGTATTTCTTTGCTTTTTAGTTTTTTATTGTGTTTATCGAATATTAGTTAATACTTCTGTTTCAATATAGTTCTTTCTTTGAGATAGCTATTCTCAAAGTTAGTACTCAAGAGTGCGCACTATTTCACTTTTGATGTTCGTTGAAACTTTTAGTCCAGAAAGTTATATAGTTAAATACACTTTATTAACAAGTTTTTTGATAAGAATATGTTTATATTAATAAACTTTATTTTATTTATAATATTTAATATACGATAGATAATACAGTTGAATAATAATAATATGTAATGATAAATAAGAATATACGCTATATGGTTTAATATCATTTAAGATATTGAGTACGTTGGTTTTGGTGCTAAACTAATATTCAAGGTTCTATACGGTAATAATTTTGTGGTATAAATTTCGATTTTAATACAGTAATATGATTAACGATTTATAAGGTAATAAAATTTGAATGCGGTGAAATGTTAAAAATACTAAAATTCGCAAGAATAACTATCATGTAAAAAGTTCGGGTTTAAATAATTATTTTCGATTAATAAAATACATCACGTTAATTTCGATTTACTATCTATTTGATCACGTTAACATATTAGTTGTTTACGTGTTATTGTTTTGATTGTTTTTCGGTAGTTACGCCGATTTCTGTACCAGCCAGATTAGTGTTACGGTTCGATTTTCAAGTTTCCGATGTTCAGTTTTCTTTATGGTCCAATTTGTACGAATTTGGAAGATGATCTTCCGGATAATTTTTGTGATACTCTGTACACGCTATTTGATACATTAGCCATATGACCACTTATAGTTTTGACATAGTATATCGCACCCTAACGATACGTCAATTGGACGTCTTCAAATGTTGTATAACCATACTTTGACAAATCAAACCGGGTTTCTAATTTAATATTCTTAATATACAACAGCATGGCCTGAATTATAGTTTAAATTTGTAATGCTGGCCAAATCCAAATGTCTTCAAGCATAAAAACTTCTGAGCCAGGTTTTGTCGATTATTGTGACTATACATGAGTGTCTAAATTACTCCTTTTAATAAAAAATTATTTCGACATTTAGTCTGTCGAAATCAGTTTTCCTTAGTGGCGAATTAATTTTCTTAATTGTCAAATCTTTAGTGAAATTATCTGAATTCTTTATGTCAAATATATTAGATAGTATAAATACTTTGTGGAATTCATATAAACAAACTTGCAATGTCGAAATGTTTGGTGAAATAATTTAGACACCCATGTATAATTGTGACGCAAACTCTAATCAGCAAATCAAGCTTCAAGATCACAGTGTAAAGTAACACGATCAGGAAATTTCAAAACAGATAATTTGTTAAAATCGTCTATTTTTCAAAAATCCGCATAAAAAACCAAAAAACTACCATAGTTCTCTAACAAAAAGTTTTCCTTAAGCGATTTTACTATACAACTATCTATTCTCTAATCTTAGTCTAATTGCTAACCCTAACTACAATGAACTTTATGCAAATTTGCTCCATAATGATTGACAAAATCTGGCATAGAATTTTTTCATGCTAAATTTTGCAAGATATTGTAACGAATGATTTTTCCCTTGTCTTTCATTTCCGTATTTGTAATAATTCTTTAAGTTGTCACATACCTTCAATAATTGTATTGCCATAGCCATGTTAATCTTACCTTTCTCATATTAGGCTTCTCAGTGGCTTAGCCATGTAAATTTTCCCTAGTTGCGTTTACACGTTGCATAAACTTGATAGAAGGAGTTGCCTGTGGTGAAGCATGTGAAATCAGATTAATAGCATAGATATCATGATCTTAGCGTAGGCATCATAAGAAATAAGAATATATATTAAGGGTTTGCCTCACCCTTTGTTAATAATATATAATATAACTAATGCATGCTCTCCAAAACCATCCTTAAATAAAGATACATTCTTTTATAATAAATGTCTAATAAATCCTTAATATCCGTATCCCATAAATTACTGCCAAATTCATGCGACCTTCTAACATCAACCATTGGAGTTAAACTCGGCATGAAAGTACAAAGCTCTCCCATACAATGGTGACAATATCCAGTGAATTTTTTATGTTTTTATGCTATATATGTCTCTTGTTTAAATGAAATATCTAGACTGATTTTTTTAGTAAAGGCAAAACAGTACTTCATATCATTTTTACTAATAATTCAAAATAAAAGAAGAAATAAATACAGTTCTTATGCAATTGAAATTGATAATGAAAAGTTACTGAGATAATTTTTTGCAAGAACAGGACAAGTACCATGGCTTCATCTGAATATTCCAAATACATTACTTTTTTTGCTATCATTTTAATTTTTAACATGCACTTTTTACAATAAATTCTATTATAGAATTAACTAACTAGTGAGTGCAAAAATCTATCCATAGAATGAAACTAAGAAAGATCTAGGAAAGTTTTGATTAGTTATATCTACTGCCCTACAAGTTAACAATCCTAGTTACACCTAGCTAGAGTTTTCATTCTAAGAATACAACTACTATTACAACTAATATAAACGTATAGTATGTGTAGGGTTTCAACATTAAATCTGGTTCCCTGTTCAACTGATCAACTGAAGCAAAAAAAAGTCAACCAGATTTCAATTTTAACAAATCAGTTTAAATATGCCAACTGGCTTAATATAATAAAATGGGTTATCTATTGAAAAATGGGTTATCCGGTTCCTTTTATTGCAACAACAAGAGATTGACATTACATGAGAATTTATATAGCATAGACCGTAAAACCAGAAATTCTTTGGTTTTAAAAAAAAATAACAATCAATGCAACACTTTATTAACAAAAGAACTTTCTAGCAAATGTCTCTTTGTTGAATCACAGTGAATTATGCCGAATCATACAATAAAAGGTAGATATACTAAGAGTTGAAGTATTGTTTACTATATAGCAGAATGTAATAACTATTGCTTAATTTATAAACTTTTAATGTCAATTTTTTGTTTTTTTTTGTCTTTTTTCTTTTGTTATCCAAATAATTAACTTGTTTATTTTATTTATAAATTTATATAGACTGTTTTTGAAAGTTATATGCATTCTCTATAAGATGTTTGATTCATTTTATATATGCGATAGTATAGTTTTGTTAATTATAGAGAGAGTATAAAAAATAGGAATAAAGAGCATGTAACTTGTTATAAGAAACTTTTTTAATAAAGTTCTTGTGTTTATAAGCTATATTTTAACCTGGGTGAATAGTTTTATTTATTTACAATGCAAGTTAGTTTGCTTTCGAAGTTATGAAAGAAATTGTAATATGTTTAATGATTACTAAATCATTTATCAAATGACAGATCACCAGATTGGCATTATCTGATTACCTGTTTTTAATCAGATAGTCAGTTTTAGTTTCAGATAACCAGTTACTAATATAGATGGGCACCATGCGCATGACTGTATGCATGCAGTTAATTCTGGCCAGCATTAAGAAATTAAATCATAACTTTGGTCAAAACATGTATGCATGCATGCAAAAAATGCATGCACATGTGCATGCTAAAATAAAATTTTTGTATTTTGCCCATCTCTAGTTACCAACCAGTTTTCACCTGACTGGTTATAGTTGGTGATTTTCAATCCAGTTTGGAACCCTAGAAATGTATGCTTTTTCTATGATTTTACTCAGCTATATTACTAATTTTTTTGGAGTTTTTTTTGTGAATGATAAAATTGATAATAATTTCTTTTAGCTACCAGAAGGCAGTATTGTATATGGACATTGTCCTGCCAATTTTACAGAACATATACAGTTCAGAACAGAATATTTGGAACATATCTACAATAGTGTTCCAACATATTATTGTATATGAACAAGTTCCACTAATTTTTAACTTTGTTCCTGCTATGTTTAGGATATATCTGCAAGTAAAACCAATCAAATTGCAAAATTATACAGACCCTTGGTTTGGGTTATATAAAAAATGATGATAATTTATGAAAAATACAATAAATTTTTTGATTAATAATTATGTGTTGATTTGCTGAATGTCTGGGACAAAAAAGTTCATGTTTATGTCCTATGACAATACTACCAGAAAGTGTCTACTTTTTAAATAATAAAAAGCAAGACTTCATTTTATATATTTGTAAATGTTATCTCTACTTAGTTAATATTATCTTTAATAAGAAAATATATTATTTTTATATTACAGTATTTCCAAAATCAACAAGCCATTTTTTGGCTTTTATCTACTTTATTTTTTTTCAGAAAAATAAACCTATTGCATACTACAAAGTTTGGCAATATCCAATTCTCTTCAATAAGCAATATATCTTCTGTAGTAATAATATTTAAATTTAAAAAATACTTGAATAATACAGATATCTAATAAATTGTAGATGGCCAACCACTACTTCAAGTTTATACTAAAACAATTATTTTTGTTCTCAAAAATGTATTATATAGAATTTGATAAAATAGGTTAACAACAATATATTTATGCTAATATGACTGTTGAATAAAGGCAATGAATACAGAATTGGTATATTCAATTATCTTGAAGTAGCAAAGATTAAGGATTTGCACTTATATTGAGAGGAATTCCTTGATTCATCTTAGAAAAAGCTCTGGATTCTTTACAGGTGTAGCTAGTTGTACTCTCATTATTATAATAAATGCCAATGAACCCCATATAGGTTACCAATGGCCCTAATATCTTGAATAAAATTTCTAAGTCCCAAGATAGGCACTTTGACAATAAAAAAAATAAAATAAAAGTATAAAAGTACAAAAGATAATAAAAGTATAAAAGGCATAAAAGATATAAAAAATATAAAAGGTATCAAAAGTATAAAAGGTATAAACTCGACAAGATTGTAGAAATAGTTGATAGTAAGGAACTTACTATTAGTTTATGTAAAGTGAAGGCACATGTAGGTGACAGATGGAATGAGCATGCAGATTTGCTAGCAAAAGAAGCAGCAAGCCTGAACAATTCATAGATATGAATGTTTACCAAACAAACTTGTTGAAATACCATGTTAGTATGCAATTAGGTACAGGTAAAAATTTCACCAAGGAAGTTTATTATAGACCTAAAGCAAAAGCAAGCAGAAGGTTTTTGGCTTACATCGAAGAAAAACCCATATCACAATTACTAAAACCCAGAAAGTGAACTATTATGGGCCTTTAGCTAGATAAGATTCAAGAAAATGTGAGAAGTTAGAAGAACTTCAATCAGACAAAGTAACACTTTTGCTACAAGAATTAAAGGTTTTGCTAACTTGCTACCAATGTTAGAAAAGTTACATACAAAAAGGCCAGATTTGTACTCTTCCCCAAATTGTATTCTTTGTGATAATGAAGCAAAGGAGAATATAAACCATCTGGTGAAATGTGATTTCTTCTCGGAAGATTGGGTAGTTGCGATTGACATGGGTATCAACATGGTTTGGGAAACTCTAGAAGAAACGTACAAAGTTCACGTGAGTTTTTAAGAGTTAAAATAGCTCATTTTTGGGGATTCAGAGAGTGTTCAGAATTGAATGACCCAGGGGCTCTTATATGGAATGGTAAGAAAAACTAATTTCAACAGGGTGCAATCTAGAATTACAAGCTCAAAAGAAGTAGCAAACATTTTCAGAGGGTTAATATTTATTATTCAGAAGTGTTTTTATCGTTATGTATAGAAAAGATGATGTGAGTTGGTCGCAGAATAGGAAAAGTCTGCTAATATAACCAGAGCGCTCAAGAGTAAAATGCCTGCTAGTCAAAATTCTCAGAAGCCAAAGCAGATGGATCTGAAATAGAATCAAAACGTACAAAGTTCTGCACACAAGAAACAAGCTTTAGAAAAGCAGGCAAAAAGAGTAAAAGAGTTTGTATGGGCATCAGTAGGTGCACAAATACATTTGAATCATTATTGTATTTTGTGGTATTTACAACAAATTCGTAACATTTACCATACTATTGCGATGAATGCAACATTTTTACAGTATTTGCTATATTTTCGTGGTAGTTAAGCATCTATGCCACTAAGCCTCATTATATGACTTTATTTGTATACTTAATTTAAAAATATTTACTTCATAAATGAATAAATAAATAAATTCATCACAACTGCCTTCTTTTGTTATTGAGCCCCTGCAAAATGATCACTTTTAATTAATATTTTACCAAGTTCTTTGAGGCTAGAATTTGAATTTCACTAACAGAATCTTAAAGTGAAAAGAGCTTATATAGAAAGATTATATAGGAGCTCATAGATTTCAATATCCATAATGTTTTTTTAGGATGGCAATAGAGGTTAGATAAGTAACTTCACCAGAGTCAAAAATTTGAACAGGAGACCAGCTAGTTAATAAGTATCTAATTTATTGGATTAATTAGTACATTCTGCTATTACTAACTACAACATTCTTTTCATTATTTTCTTTTCCAACTTTGCCATTACCCATTTTTTGCATTACAACTTTATGAATGCAAAAGTGTTAATAAATAAAGAAAATAAAAAAAAGAGTGTAAATGAAAATTCAAGCCTAACTTATCTTAGCAAGAATAAAAGAAGTTACTAGCCAATTTGAAGAGTGATTTCAATGAAGTATATAGCTGGTATTCAAAACGTGTTAAAGAAAAAAAGACTGTATTTAAATTAAATACGAACTCTATCAAAAATGAGCATTCAGAAATGAAAAACCTTGAAGGCCTCAATGATAACATCAAAAAAGCTATAAGCTAAAACCTATTGGAGAACCATTTAGAATTGAAAACAGAATGGTAAATAAAGATAAGGCATTCAAGTATCGTCAGGAAGCAGCAGATATAAGAAATATTAACAGAATATACAGCATTGGATATTGCTACCAAAATGAATTTGGAATTGAAGAAGATGAGCATCAAGCATTCGAGTACTATAAAAAATTAACTATTGCAATTAAAGAAGTAACAAAAGCATTTGATTTGGACCCTATTGAAGATAAATGCTCCAAAAAAAAGACCATGAAGGTCTTAAAGACAACTATCAACTGAATCTAAACACAGATATTCACAAGAATAATATCAAACTAATGCTCAAGAACAAAATTAAGAATAATTGGTTGATCAGAGATCAGATTGTAAGAATAAGTCTTGTAAAGAATGTTAAAAATCGTATAGGAGAAAATGATAGCAATGGTATAGTCTATTTCTAAAATTTTATTCAGGTCTTCAAGTGATGTTTTGAAATAGGTAGAGCAGTGCTTCTTTTTTCTTTTAGTTTATTCTTTTTATCCTGCTGGTTCATATATCTTAACTCTTATTTACAACTTGCAGGCTTTGTCTAAATCTTTTGTCAAAAAATTGTTTCTTCCATAAGGAGTATGTAGATTGAGATCTTTTCTGTCAAGAGAGGCTCAGGTTTGTCATCCTTTAATCTTTCCAATCTTCCTTGACAGGTTATCTTTATAATGTCATTATCATTTTCTTGATCAATTTTCTTTTTTTGGTTTTTAATAATATTATTTTTTCTTGCTTCATTTTTTATAGTTTTATTGTCTATAACTTTTTCAAATCTCACAGGTACATTTTCCTTCTTTGTTTCTTTCTTTTGATTCATTTTTGTTTTATTAATGTTATTTATTTCTTCTGTCTTTTAATGGCTCAATGGAAAACCTTTTTTAATGCTTGCTCTTTGTATTCAATTGTTCCACTCCTATAATTGGACTTTCAGTTTTTACAGGTTTCTGTTCATACAGTAAAGTTTGACTTTCAATACCTACCTCTACTAATGCTGTATTTTTATCATTGACTCCTGCATTATTTTGTACAATAGCGATTAGGTCTGCAAATTTTTAAAAATAATTGGATGCTTAATGGTCTTCTGGTCTAATATTAATTCTTTTATTTTTAATATTTTTAACTCTATCTTCTTTTTCACAATAGGGTCCAATTGTATAGGTTCTGTTAGCAGTTCTGGTCTCTGTGGATTTTAAATGTCTTGTCCCTAACCTTTACGATGACACCTGCTTTCAAGGGTTCAGGGATATCTTCTTTTTCTCCTTCAACCATGAATTCTTCTATAAGATATTCATCAATTAATTCTGAGATCAAGTTGTTAAATTCCAACTCATTTAATTTTTTATTTACTTTGTTAGCAACAGTTTTCATATTGCTAGTAACAATAATATTTTGATGGCAACTTCCAAGGGTACGAGCTTCATATTGATTTGGTTTAAAAGATTTTTCAGAATAAACTAATGCTTCATGTTTATTCTTTTTATTCTTTTCCAAAGAGTAGCCAATTTCAGGTTTGAGTTCTTTAGGTCCAGACAACTAGCCTTTCAAGACTTCAAGGTAGTTATTAATTAAATCTTCCAAAGCTACTTCTGAATTTAATTTGACATCTTTTTCTTCCAAGACCTTCTCTTCAACTACTAAAGTAAACTTATTATTTTTTCTAACAACTTTGGAATGTAGTATAATTTAAAGGCTTCAGTTGCAGTTGGTGGGCAAGGCGTTTCTAGACAGACTTCTTGAGTTAGTACTTTATTATACAAATGTAAGTATAGAATTTCTTCTACTTCATTCATATTTGTTATCATCTTCTCTAACGCTTTTAATATGAATTCCAAAGCTGCAAAAATCTGCTCATCTTTGAAAGCTTTGGGGAAATTTTTGTTTATTATTCTTAGAACTCTTTAATTAGTTCTATAACAAGTGTTCTAATAATTGCACTACATTTTTTATCCAAACAATTTACATCAGAGTACTTAAGGACAAAGTATCTTTTTTTTTGGCATAGGGATACAAGGTTTCTTGAACAGATATTTTCATATTCAACTCCTAGGATAGATTGCAAATATATTTTTTCTTTGGTTTTTTTATTATATTGGTAAGAGGTTTGGAAATACTGTAATAAGTACTGGGGATGGATTATAGGAGGCATAGAAAGGGGTTTCTAGTCTTTATGATTTCAGTATTGGATATTTTGACTTAAAGGTTAGTGTAGTTTGGATCAGTTTGAGGTGGATACAGCTTGTAGTTGTTGAAGAAAAACCATGGGCCATTATGGGATAATCCACACATGACTTTATCTAGAAAAGGTTAGGATATTTTTATTTCACTCCACACATTCAGCACCAAATATAACGGTTGAATTGGGAGAGCAATAAAACAAAATAGACAATATAAACTCCAACCCATTATGGGAAGGGTAAAAATAAAAGATAGATGGGTAATAAAATTGAATCAGCAGGTTATAAAGGTATATGTGAATGATAAATCACTAAGGGGAGTGACAAAAATCAAATGATTTTTTAGGGGAGGAAGGGGTAAAAAAAAGTTAAAATTGTATATAAGAACCTGACTATATATATATTAAGGAAGGGGGTAGGCCTCTGATAAAAAATAATCAAGTGATTAATGACACTGCCCTAAATCAGCTATAGATTATAGATGTTGATACTGGTGATGCTAATATATGAAGAGGTGGTTGATTGATTTAATTAAAGAATATATTAATTTGATTATATCAAGTGAACCAGGGTAAGTTCAAAATGAAGTTTAAAGGTTAATAAGAGTCATGTGAGTAATTTAACAGAATTAATAAAACTTATCACATGGAATCCGAGTTATAATAATCCAATATGAAGTTACAAGTCAATTCAGTCCATTGAATTGAGTTTCACAAGGGTTATTAAAGTTACAAGTTGAATTCAAAAGATAAGTTTATCATTTTATTATTATGTTTATTTTCAAGTGAAACATGAAACTTATTATTGAGCTTTATTAAATTTGAAGGGTTTATATACATTTTGGATCATTATCACGTTTTTGCAGTATTTACAACAAATTCACAATATTTACCATACTATCGTGATGAATGCAACATTTTTGTGGTATCTACATGTTTTTGTGATAGCTAAGCATCTACGCCACCAAGCCTCATTGTATAACCTTATTTGTATACAAAATTTAAAATTTTTACTTCATAAAAAAATAAATAAAAAAATTCGGCACACTAGCTAACTATTAATCTGTTTCTAATAAATTATAGCTTATTTTTATTATAGAGATTTGTAGAAACTTGTGGTGATAAAATTAAAACCTCATTCTATAACAATATATATAATCCAAATTACATTAAATATTCAAATAAATATTTAAAAAATCTAATAAAATAACTTTATATATTACTAGAATCAAGAATAAAAAAATTTTTTTGGATATATTTTTTAGCTTATGAGTGCTTTTAAAGCATGCCCTGGAACACCTTACATATTACACCTGATCTTAAATTTTTATTGGCTAATTGTACCAAAAATAGCCATTACTTATAGTATAAATTAAAAATTTTCTAAATATATATACACACCAATAAAACAAGACCTTACCTTAATATGGAAAACCAATTTTATAACAAGATATTTATAATATTTGATTATATTCAAGTAATTCGAAATTTGTACCAAGCTTAAACTCTATTTATACAGTGAGCAAAATTATATAATACACTTGACTCTTGTTAATACAGTTAATATCAGATTTTCGATAATATCAAGAAAAAATAAGCTTAGACTACAGTCAACCCTCGTTAATATCAACCCGTTAATATCAACCTCTCGTTAATATCAACGTTTTATTAAGAACAAATATGTTAAGCAATATAAAATCTATCCCTTTGTTATCAATCCTCGTATATATCAATATAATTGCTAAAAACTATCTCCTTGTTATCAACGCTCATGTGTCAAAACAATTTCTAATCAAATGAGTTGATATTAACGAGGGTCTAATGTATAAATAAGAACCTGCTACTCTTTTACTTTTAATACTAGTGTTATGAAAGCTCTAATATAACAGATTTATAAATTTCTCTAAAATAGTTTTTAAAATGCCCTAAGTTCGAAAAGGTTTAATAAAACAATGCAAACAAAGCACTCATTTTATAAAATAAAATAAAATAAAAACTTAAATAAATTAATTGATTTTTTTATTTTTTTTACTATAGTTTGTCAGCTCTAAAAATAATTAAATACAGTATATGCTATTATTTAAGTTTTTTTGGCCATCCTTGTTTATTCAATAATCCATCAAATTCTCCAGCAACAACTTTTGGTCCATCCCCAACTTTTGTATGCAAAATTTGCTTAACGTTTCCTTTAGGAAATACTGGAATTATCTGGTCATTGAATCCTAAGGGTAATGGTTGTTCTCCAATGGTTTTTCCAACGAATAATTGAAAAGGGTCAGAGAAATAATCTCTTGTATTTTCATTGCCTGGGAAATATTTGGCTATCAAGTTAATTATCTCAGGGACGTTTTCGCTAGTTGTGTAAATCACGGCATTTGGCCCGGCGTCAAAAGTATATGCAGCTTTTAATTTTCTTTCAGGATTAGAAGAATTATATTCTGTAATCACGCGAATAATAGCACGAGAAACATCATTAAGATAAAAAATTGGAGGATATGTGTCTAAGCACAAGGCATGAAATTGATTAGAATCTTGCATGGTAATTTCAGCGAATTTTTGAAAATCTCGTTCATGAATAGCTTTAATCATAGATTTCATCCGAAGAGGAACAACATGTTCGATGCGATGTCGAAGGAGAGTAGAAGTATTAACCGTGTTTTGCATCCCCTCCGTACTACTGGTATCCTTTTTAGTGTCGCTGACTACACAAATCAGAGCTTCTAATTCAGGCCAATGATCTTGTGATGCAATTTGTACCGCTTGACTATCGGATCCGTCGTCTTGGAAACCCATTTCCCATGCTACGAATCCACCAAATAATGAACGACAAGCTGATCCCGAACCTTGTCTTGCAATTTTTGACAATTCAGTGGTAGATATTGGCAATTCATATATTTGAGAGAGTGTATATGCCAAACATGCAAAGCCAGATGCAGATGAAGCTAGTCCAGCAGCTGTAGGGAAATTATTTTCGGAACAAATGTGAAGATTATATTCTGATAAGGGTATGACATTATCTACATTTTTATCTTTACGCAATCTCTCTTCGTATTCTTTACGTAAACGTCGTGTTTCACTCAAGCAATTTTGCAACCGCTTGTTTTTTTCTATAGCAGTATCTTCAACACCGTTAAGCCAAAGTCTAGTTTTTTCAAAATCTGGTGAAGCACGGATTGTAGTTTTACTTTGTAAATGATCTTGAGATAATGTTACAGAAAGTGAAGAATTTGTTGGAAGAATTAAATTTGTATCTCGTTTTCCCCAATATTTAATGACTGCTATGTTTACTGGAGAAGTTACAGTTTTTTCGTAAACAGTTCCCATGTTTTTATGTTTATTTTATTTTATTTTGTTCCAAGATAGAGTATAAAATAACTTTTTTTCGGTCCATCTTTTCCTTAAAAACTTGTGATTAATTTGCACCTGTAATACGAACTATATCTGGAATAGATCAATATATCCAAAGAGGGAAGAGTTATCATGATACTATACTTACACTAACTATTAATCGTGATCTTTAATTTCACACCTTTTCTCTATGATTTTATCCGATACCTTGTGATTGATGTTGCGGTATACTTACTGTACTTGTAAATCAAAACTAAATGTGGTTATATACTATAATAATACTTATTAATGACGATTACTAATTGGTGATATTATTAAAAATGAAATAAATCGTCTCATATTTAAAAAAAAATAATAAATAAATAAATAAATCTAAAGAGTTGGAATTAGTTTTAGAAGTATTTAAATATATGTAAAATTGCTAAAAATTTTGCTTAAAAATTTAAACTAAAAATTTTCAACAATTTTTTTAAACAATTAATATAATTTACATCAGAAGGGAAATAGGGGTATTATGGCGAAGTTAACAATTTTTGATCGTATCATATCTATCGACTGGAGTCGAATAATTTTAGTATTATTTGATTCATTTCATTAAGCTGAATCAAATGATACCAAAATATTCGATTCCGATCACTTTAAACTGAAGATAATCAAATTTAAAATTTCATTAAATATGACTTTCACTAAAACGAACCTATGGTGTTTTACACCTATGTATATATTATCCCAAAAACTGGCTAATTAATGTGCAAGATGTTCTAAGTAAAAATGCTCTACGCCCAAAGTACTAATGCTAACATGTAAATTTTGTGTTAAAATTTTTATATTCAAACATTAGAAAAATCTAAAAAACATAATAAACCATATGATAGGTGCAAACCATCATAGATGCATTTTATATTAAATATTAAAAGATAAACGGATTTTTTGCATCGTTGATATTTTGTGACACCATGGTCAGAATCCAACGATTTATACCATTCGATTCTTCTCGATGAGAGGATATAAAAATTGTTGGATTCTGATCATGGGGTCATGAGATATCAACGATTCGCCACAATATCCCATTTACTATAGTATTTTATAAACGGGTTAGTCATGAATATCTCATGACCCAGTAATCCAAGTTGCGCGGTTCTTATACCAATCGATTCCTCTCGTTGAGAGGAATCGATTTATATATAAAAATCGCTCAATTTGGACCACTGAGTCACAAAACTGATTATCTGCTAACGAATATAAAAATGCATTAACATCAATATCTGTGACTTAGCGGTCTGAATCGAATAAAATTTATACAGTACCATTTGATTCCTCTCGATGAAAGGATTCGAATGTATAAATTTCCACTCAATTCCGATCACAGGATCACGAGATATTACGATACATAAAACTCTCATCTCATATATAATTACGTGTAATTTATAATAATAATTACTGTATATATCAGATATTGTAAATTTGAAATAAATATAGTTATATTTGAGTTATATATTGGGTTAATCTAAGTTATACTCCATATATAAACTGAATAATTTCATTATATATTTTTATTTATTTATATTATATTTCTATATTAGTTATATTTTTAATAATCCCGATCACTAATGATGCTGCCCGAAACTATTTTGAGCTAATGAACGAAACCGAAACTCCCGAAACTAATCCGAAACTAATCTGAAACTATGCCAAAATTCTGAAACTATACCGAAAGTCCGAAACTATGCAGGAATTCCAAAACTTTTCTGAAACTAAATTTATATGTAGAGCTAAGAAAATCCAACCAATTAAACATGAGGTCGTTAAATCTTTTAACTTCGCTTAGTTTTCATTTTGTTTTAAAAATTTATATCTTTTTAAAATTAGAGGTATTATGCAATAACAAATATTCATAAATCCTCGCATAGATATTGTTGTATTTTCGTAAACAAACCCTTACATCTGTGCATACTTGTAATTGAAACTGTAATTCGGATTTTGCTCAAAGGGCACAGGTTTATTATATAAAATTTCCACAAATGAATAATATCAGACTCTTTAGCATGTAATTGTTTTTCAAAACTTCAGGGGCAAAGCTGTTATCTAAAGTTATAAATCTGCAATGTATGCACTCTTCAAGTTATCTTGTAACTCAATAGATAAGATTATGAGAATGAATTATCAAAAGATTTGATGCAATACATTGTAGCGAATTTAGTTTATCTTCCCAATCCATTTATGCTATAGTAGACAATCCATTAAATAAATGATTCTTAGGACGTATCAAGCATTACCCTAGACTCAATTTTCTAGTGATCGAAAAAGTACACAATTATAAGATATAATTTTAGCTATTCTCATAACATAAAGCTTTTATCGATAAATTATAGATAATTTATTGAATTTATTATATACTGTAAAACAATAAAAAACATCATTGCTAATTCAATTTCTATAGTAAGAATGTAATGTACCACCAAAAAGAATTGTTGATCTAAAAAATATTGCAATACTAAAATGTTAGTGCATTTTGCAATAATCCTACTTATCTTAATAATTCTGATAGAATTTGCTGACAACCATTTCGCCAACAGCCACTTTGTGTTAGTCAACACTAATTATAAAGTAGGCCAACTCCAATTAAATCAAACGAAATTTGTTGACAAAATGGCTGTCGGCGAAATAGTTGTTAGCGAAATTGGTTTATACCCTTGAGCCCTTAAGAAATACCCTTATACTCTTGACGTAAATGAAGTAAACTAAAATGGTTTTGAAAAATAGTAAGTATTCACACTTACTTTAAAAGAAATCATTTTGTAGGAGTGTTTTCAAATGTCTCCCTAAATAGGTTCACCAAACGATCATGACAATTGTTTAAATTGAGTTCATTATCGTGATGAAAAAAAGATGGTCAGAGACTATCTTTTTTTATCATAGAGTTGTGCTGATTGGCCAAAATTTAATATCTGCATTTCACAACATGAATCTTCGGTAAAATTACTATAAGGTTTACTTCAATTAATCGTAGTACTTGTGCACGACCTTCATAGCTAGCTAGTTACACTTATAAAGGTGCTTGAGAGCACCCTTAATATCCACGTATTGCGTTATCTTGATCACTAGTGGGCTATATTGAGGAAACTCCTTAAAAATACTCTATAACATAGATTAAACTAATACGTATTACTCAGCGATAAGGACCTATATTTGAAAGCTTATCTTAAAAACTAATTGGTAAGTAATGCTTACAAGCGGAATTAACATAAATAAAAAGATATTAAGCAAACAAAAAGTTTTAACCGTCTTGTTGGCGAAGATTAAGACAATGTTCTTGGGCATTCATATATATATGTGTAAAAACTTGCAATTTTTCGAGTCTCATTTATTTTTTACCGAAAGCTAACGAGCATGGATTATTATGGATTATTAAAATTTTTACTATCCCATTTATATTAAACTAATTGTATGAAAAAAAGTGCGCAAGGGCCAATCAAATTCGAGATCTGATATGTAGATCATTCTAGAACCCGATTTAGACTGTATTTATGCATAAATACAGTTAACAATAACCATAATCCTTATAAAGTTTAAAATTATGTACATAAATTTTACCAATTGAAGCTCAAAGTTTTTTTTTATTATAAATTACACTAACATTAACTAATTCTTACCTGACCCTAACAATAATGACCGGTTTACTTTGTCTGCGAAATGAACTTTAGTATTTAATTAGCAGGCCAGTTTCGGAGTTTTAGTACAGTTTTGGCATATTGGTATAGTTTCGGTCTTTAGGCAAGTTTCGGCCAAGAAGATCATGCCCGAAACTGGTAATACCAGTTTCGGTTTCAGTCAATCCGAAACTATATAGTTTCGAGCAGCATCATTACCGATCACTATCAAGATCACAGAAGGATTAATTAATAATACCCTGATCTGTATATGAATAAACGGAAACTTCATTCTCGCTAATCCCCAACGGATCAGGATACTATTATTACAAATATTTTAAAAAAATATAACCGTATATAGTTTTATAGTATATAGTTTTACAAATATTTTGCAAAAATTAGTATTATATTTTGGTATATATGTAGCTAATAGGATTATAAACCTATTTTAAAAAATTTATAGTTTTTAAAAAGGAAATATTGTTATAGCGCACTATAGCACTGTAGTGCTACTCTATATGTAATAAACAAAATTGGTGTAGCAAGTAAATCAAAACTTTTAACAAAACAAAATAAAATTAGAGTAAGAATAAAGATAATAAATTAGGGTTAAATAGTGTTTATAGTAAAATTTAGCAAGAAATTTTTTTTATTAAAGCCCAAAAGATAGTTTTTTAGACAAAATTTAAAGATATACAGTTATCCCTCTATATAATCACGCATTTTGTTATACACTTATTTGGTAATTATATAAAGATGTGCTTACAAAAAGTTACTTCTATATAATCACATTATATAAAATAATAAATAAGCATGATTGTTATATTTACATATTTTATAAATTAGAAAACTTTGGGAACTATTAACTATAGTACAAAACTGAATAGACCAATTAATTCTTTAGTAGTAGTTTTATTAGTATACTTTTTACCATTTTAAATTTAAACCAATAGTTAGTAAATAACAAAGGTTCCTTTAAGGGTTCCTTTGATGGTTCCTTTGATAGTTCCTTTAAGAGTTCTTTTGATGGTTCCTTTGATGGTTCCTTTGAGGTTCCTTCTAGAGTTCCTTCGAAGGTTCCTTCTGTAGTTCCTTTACTATTATTAGATTTATAAATGGTTCCTTTTACTATGTATTAAAAAGATATATAAACACTGCCTTTTCTACCAAGGCAGAATAATGAGTCCTGAATCTAAACTTTTTATCTGTTCTATTAAATAAACTAATAAAATACTTGACCCTTTACTCTCTACAATTTGTACACAGTAAAGGCTCTTTTCCCATAAAATTATTCTTGAGTTTTGTGTAATTATTGTGTTGAGTTTATTAAATTTTTCCTAAATTTTTCAGAGTTTTAAGTGATTTCTTTGAGATTTTATTTGATAGTTTTCCATTTATCCTGAGTATTCTTTTGTATTGTCTTTTGAGTTTCCCTATTTGTTAAATCTTTATTTGAGTAGTTTTATATTTCCTTATTTTTCTCTGTACATATAAGCTAAGTAATATAGTTGTTCTTTGGCCAAGAGTTACTATATTACAATGATTATAAGAAGGTACAAGAAAAATTTTACATGGCGATTCTATATGATTAGCCAATCATTTTTAAGATCAGCAATTATATAAACAATGATTATCATTGTTTTTTGTTTTTTTCCTGGGGTTTAACTCAGGGTCACTATTAGTGATCTTTTTATTTATTAATTCTTATTATTTAAAGGGACTATCAGGTCCCTATATTTTTCAGTGATCTACATATATCATAACTATTCTATATTTTCAACTAGATTAACTGGTAATGTTCAACTATTTCGACCAGAATTTTGCCAGAGATATTCAATTTTAACCAGAATTCCACCAAAAGTATTCAATTTTTCGACCAGAATTTCGCCAAAGGTATTCAATTTTCAACCAGGATTTCTTCAGAGGTGTTCTATTTCGTCACTAAGGTATTCAAGTTTATCAACCAAATTTTTACCAGAATTGTTCTTATTGAGCATGCAACTACGCAAATGTAGTTGGATTTTTCCAACCATAGTTCTAGCATTCTAGTTTAGCCTGTCCATCTTATGATCAAGTATAGTTTTCTTTGTCTGCTAGTAGAAGCTGAACAGGACCCTGAAGAACTCTAATACAACTCAGATTTGAGTTTGTATAAATTTAGTAGTATTTTAGCCAAATAGATATATAAAATAGAGCAAATTTTGAAAATTTACTATATAAAAATACACGTTTGATGAATTTCTATGCAAAATTTCCTTTTTTAGAAATATCTGAGTTGTATGAGTTCTTTGGGTCCTGGCTGAACTGGTGACCTTACATTTGGTAAACTAGAAGCGTAAGGGGAGTGACAAAAATCAGGTGATTTTTTAGAGGGGAGGGGTAAAAAAAGATGAAATTATATATAAGAACCTGACTATATATATTAAGAAAGAAGGCGGAGAGTAGGCCTAGTGATACAAATCAATGAAAATTTTTCAATCAATTAGTTGATAGATCATTTTATCCAACTAATTGATTAATTGATTTTATTCAACTAATCAATTAGTTGGCAATTAATCGGACTAATCGATTAATCGATTAGTTAACTAATCGAATAACCAATAGATTAATTGAATAAATAATAAACGAAACTTGGTAAAATACATGTAAGATAGCAACTAAAAACAGCCAGGTTAACATTCTTATATGATTAGTTGATTAAACGACCTTGATTAATTAGTCGATTAATCAATTAGTTGGCCAATCGATTAATCGATTAGTTGACTAATTGGTTAATTGACTAAGTTGGGTCTGTAAAATTCAAATCGATTAGTTGTCAACTTTACAACTAATCGATTAATTCAATTTTCGATTTGTATCACTAGATAGGTCTCTGATAAAAAATAATCAGGTGATTAATGACACTGCCCTAACCACTTACGCTATTAACCCACAGGTCGTTTTTTTTCTACTTGCTAACTAGCTTCTTTTTTTCTTCTCATTAAGTTATAGTTTTATCACTAAAGATGTTCGTGAAGCTGTTATTAAAGTTGTCATTAGAGTTATCGTTGAAGTTGTCATTGGAGCTATTATTGGAATTATTAATAAAGCTATTACCGGTATTAAAGCCTTGGATTAGAACTGTAAAGTCATGTTTAGGTTGTAGATTTTCTGCTATTTGAGTAACTTAGTTGACCATTTTTATTTTTTTTAAGCTTTTCATCAAAAGAGTTTTTAGTAAAGTCACAAATATTAAAACATCAATTAACAAAAGGCAGAAGGTGTAGAGTGATATATTGATATTACTACCTCAATTTTATATAATGTAAAAGTAACATAGTGATGTTAATACCTCAGACCTTTCAAATATTTGCAACTATATTTTTAGTTAACTAATTTCTTTATTGTTTTTTCAGTATGAATCCTTTGTAGATGCTTTTGGTAAATTTGTAGTTCTCATATTTTTTAGTAGATTCTTTGATAGTTTTATCATGATTGCTTGTTGTTTTTTGGTGGTTCCTTTAGTAAATTCATAGTGGGTTTATTGTAGTGTTTTTGTTGTATATCAAAGATTCATTTTGGAGATTATGTGAAAAGCAAACACATTTTGTTATAGTTATAAAGGTTAAGGTACTAACAAAATTCTTGGTAGTTATAATTCTATTAGTTGTTTTGGACGAAAATTTATGAGATACAATATATAATTTAAAAACAAATTTAATAAATATATTTTTTTTTACCTTTGAAGTTTTTTTATTATTATTTTTTTTTTAATTAATAATAAAAATTTTATTAAGTAAAATTTTATTAAAAAATATCTGCTAACAAAATTTTGAAAATACCATGTTATGCAAAACAAGAAAATTCAATTTGTGTAGCTTTTTGCATAATATAAAATTAGAAAACTTAGAATTTTTTATTATTGGATAATATTCATTAGCAAATTCTTTTTATTAATTAGATTTTAATTTTTATGTTCAACAAAAAAATTAAAATTTTATTAAAAACTATAATTGTTGAACGTAAAAATTAAAAGTCAAATAACAAAAAGTCTCTAAGTTTAATAAAAATTTCAGAGCATGTATCTTTTGGTCTTCCAAGCAAGTTTATATAAGCAATAATTATTGATTTATATAGTAAAATTTTGACTTTACTATGTAGTAACTATTTGTGATTGACCAAAAATTGAAATTAGAAATATTCAAAATATATAGTAATTTATTTGTATAAAATTTGATTGGTTCTTATGTGTCAATAATCACGTGATATGCATTTACAGAAGGATTAATAAATATGTGGGCCAAAAAAATTATATGCATTTGCAGAATATGGAATATGCATTTATTTATTAGGCCTATCAATAAGTAGAACAATTGTTATACATTTAAAGAGGGTATATATTTAGAAAAGTTGCATTTAGAGAGATCAGACTGTATTAATTTAAAATTAAATTTTGCAATTAGGGGGTATCCATAAATAATGTTACAAGAGAGGGTCAAACGAAAAATAACATTTTTCCTAATAGTAGAAGGATCAAAAGAATATTATATAATTTTTTTTAGAAAAAATTGTCTAAAAAGTGATCCAGTGGTCCAAATTTAATAATTTTGGTACCATTCGATTCATCTCATAAAAGGAGTCGAATAGTACCAATTTCATTTCATTTGGATCACTGGATCAAAAGTTATTGGCCAAATACTATTGGTCATATAAAATTACTATATAACCAATAGTTTTTTGTGAATATCTTTCGATCCAGTAATCCAAATAACATGATTTTGGTATTATGGAATTTGTATGAATTGAATGGTACCTAATCATCTAAATCAGATTACTATGTTACAAGATATTCAAGTTTTGTAAAATTTTATATATAAGGCCATACAAACTTATACTATTGGTTCTCATATCACCAAGTAACCTTTCGTGACCCGGCGACCCGGATTTTAATTTTTTTAAAAAAAATTTTATTTAAAAATTTTATTGCCTTACAACTGGATACCCGATAAAAAATTTCATATTAAAAATTTAAACTTTATTCTTTATACTGTTATAAAGACAAACTTTTTCCTTAGAACATATTGCACTGATCAATAACACTATAGGCGCGTTTTAGTAAAAATTAATATTTATATATGTAATTGATTAATAATCTTTACTATATTAAAAATTCGCTCTGTTCGCATAATTATGAATAGAGAATTTCTATTGGCTAATATATTAAAAAATTAAAATTTCAAAACCCCACCTCACTGACCCGGCCGGGATATGAGAACCAATAGTATAAGTTTGTGTGGCCTAAATATATGGATTTTAAAAATTTTTTTTATATAGTTAAGAGGGGGTCAACTGCTACTATGTAGAGGTGCATAATATTATTTATGGATGCTTCTTATATAGAGCAAAAGGAGAGAAATACAAAAACCTTTCCTGCCAAATTACAGTTTTGCCATTTTTGTACAAATCAAAAATATAACTTTGCCAAAAACAAATATTTGCCAATTTTAAGATAATAAATACAGTCAACTCTCTCTAATCCAAACTGCTAGAACTGCTTTTTTTTTCTATATAAATATTTGGAAAAATTTAGTTTTCAAAAAGTTATATATGGCTTATCTGAACTTTATAATAAAATTTACAAATGTTCTAGAAGATTTTGTTCAGTTTAGAGAGAGTTTAATAGTATTCAGTTTAAAAGTGACTATATATATAAAAAATACTTTGAACAACTTTACTTAAAAGATAAAAGTAGATTACTTTGTAAAAAAAAATGGATTAAAGGACTTTCAAAATTAGCTAATTTAGGGTAGATAAGTAGGTTAGCTGGAATGTCAAATGTAATTCTGGTTGAAATTATCAAGCTTTGGCCAAAATTAAAAAATTTTAGCCCAAATTATAAATTTTATTAATAAAGTTTAATAATAAATAACTTTTGATCTACCAAACCAATTTTGATGATTTAGCTACCAAAATAATTCTCTCAGAGAGAGGATTTTAGTAAGTCTAAAATAATAAAAATCCAATTGCTAAATCCTAATATTGAAATAGATTTGTATATTTTTATATAGTAAATATTTAATAAATTATAAAATATTATATAGTATTTATAGTAATACAAATCTATATCGATCTTAGAATTCTGTAATTAGATTTTAATAATTTTAGATTTGTCGAAATCCTCTTTTTAAGAGGATCATTTTGGTAGCTAAATTCTCAAAATTTGTTTGGTAGATCAAAAATTATTTACTATTAAATACTAAAGGACGTTGATAAAGCACACCACTGGTGTTCAACACCACATGTGTTTTGATCATTTAAAATTTATGAAATCTGTGTAATGTGAAGATCAGGTGTAACCTGAATTTTTCGAAAAATTGTGTTTTTTTTAAAAAATTGTCTATATCGAAAAATTCGATCTAAGAAACCTATCTTCACGTTCTAACAAAAAAATTACTTGCAAAATTTTGGTATATACTAATCCTAACCCTAACTCTAACCCAAACCCAAATCCTAACACAAACTCTAACCCTAACCCTAATGGCAAAAAAATTTTTTGCATATTATAATTTGTATTTACTGGTGTTGAACACCACTGGTGTGATATATACATATTGATACTAAATATTTAATAATAAATAATTTTGATCTACCAAACCAATTTTGAAAATTTAGCTACCAAAATGATCCTCTTAGAGAAAGGATTACAACAACTAAAATCATTAAAATCCAATTACTGGATTTTAAGATTAATATAGATTTGTATTACTATAAATACTGCAATATTTTATAATTTATTAAGAAGATTGTTAAATAATACAGGTTGCTATATTGTAGGTTAATATAATTAACCAATTAGATTACAGAATCTTATGTGACAAGCTGAAAAAAATTACCGTAAACTGCCATATAAACGACCCGGGTCTGTTACATTTTACCCATTTTAAAACCTATTAATAGACCCCCGGGTCCCTTGTATGGGTACGGGTCTGATAACTGGAAAATTTATATATGGAAATTTATATAAAGGTTTTAGTTATATATTGCATGTAAATATAACCTTTTAGTAGTAGAATAATTTTACAAACCGCACATACCATATTTTTTGCCGTAATTGTGCAATGCCAATGCCATAGTGCATTATGTAAGTAACATAGCTCTCACAAGTCTTTATAAACACGATTTTAATTGAAGAATTTGTCGTAGCACAGTAAATGACAAACATGAAAAGCAAACAAACAGACGTTAGAGAGCTAAGGAGGAGTAGATTTGCAACGGTATATTTGTGTAAATTTAGACGAAATGGATCTTACAAATACATAGATTATCCAGATAAATTTATAAAAGAGGTGACTTTTTAATGCTTTTTACGGTATTAAATATTATAAATTAAATATATAAATAAAAGTTTTTTTAGCATTGATGAATTTTTTTTAATTTATGTAATCGATATTCATTTTCTAATCTTTAAATTAACAATTATTAAAATATTAAATAATAAAATATAATTCATATTTAAATTGTAATTTTGAAATAAATAAAAAGTATAACTTTATTATATAATTTTCTTTTTTATCTAATTTAATTTTTACTTACTATTCGCTATAACCCATTTACTTTAATTTACCTAATTTAATTTTCACTCACATTTTCCTATAATCTATTTACTTTAATTTATTGATCTTATTTAATATATCTAATTATTATAATGCTCTAACAAAAAAAAAAAAATTTTTACTGTACTTGTATTACAGTATTAAAAAAAGAATTAAACCTCTAAACCTTCGTATCTATGACTACACAAATATGCACAACAGAATCCAAGTTTAGTCATAAGAATTATTACTCTCAACGAATTTTGATTACTATACAATACTTTTTTTTTTATATTTATATTTCATACACCATCCTTATAGTAAATTAAATTCCCTCATATTATACAAGTTTTAAATTTCGGATCTCTTCACTTTGGTCTTGAAAGTGCATACGTCGTCTCAAATGCAAGTTTCAATATATTAGCTGCTTGAGTAACTACTTCGAAAAAAAAAACTTTCAAAAAAAGCTACGAACCTAGTTAACTATTAGCTATATACTATGCTATTACGATTATTAAGAAATATAGCACTAGCAAAAGCCCACCGGGAATGAAAATTATTTGACTATAGGTTGCGTGCTTAAGTTGAAATTATTTCGTGCAATTATCAGTATCCATATTTATACTTACCACCTTTTGTTGCTCCACATTATAGATATCTTACTTCATTGTCATATTAATTATAATGTGCGCATTTCGAATTTAAGTTCCCTTGGTAATCATAAAATGTTTAAAAAAATCACGAACTATAATTAAAAAAAAAAAAAAAAAAAAAAAAAGGAGGGAGAATAATAACTAACATTGTGAGAATTGTTGGAAATTACACGGATAATGATAGTATCCGATCATGAGGTCAAACTTATAATTTAATTGACTTATTAATATAAAATACATGTGCATGATTATTTTATTCGCGATATATAAAAAAAAATTTTTTAATCGCGGTTAACATTCTTGTCTTATCCTGGATAGATCAAGTTTTTTACCAAAATACGAAAGTAAGATTTCTTATTTTCTTTTTGAATACAAGTAAAATTATAAATTAATACATACATATATATTTAAGTAAAATGGGACGGCATAAAAATAAAACTCCAAAACAAGCAAAAATTACCAAAAAAAAAAAAGAAGTTGGAATATGCGAGAGAAATTAGCAATCATTACATACTATGAAAAAAATCCCACGGCTAGCAAGCATAGTACTGCTCGAAAATTTAATATATCAAGAAACCAGTTGCGTGAATGGATAAAAAAAAAACAAGAATTTAAAAGTGCTTCACCTATTATTAAACGGCTAAATGTTGGTGCTCGCCCCAAATACCCACTTTTAGAAGTTGAACTTTTAGCTTGGATTAAATCTTTACGTTCAAACCAAAAACTTGTATCCCGAAATATGACTAAAACCAAAGCAAAACAACTTGCAAGACAACCCCGTTTTACTTCACTTTACCCTACAATCAATGAGTGCAAATGGAGTGATAGATGGATCGAAGGTTTTATGCGCCGAAATAATTTAAGCAATAGGCGTCGTACTACTGTAGCACAAAAATTACCAGAAGATCTGGAACCTTTACGTGATGCATTTTTGAGTAATGTATTATATCATCGAATGCTTTATAATTATCCATTTTCTCTCATCGGAAATATGGATGAGACTCCATTAGCATTTGACATGCCAAGTAACTATACGCTTGAAGAAACTGGTGCTCATACAGTTGGAATTCGTACAACTGGATACGTGAAATCTAATTTTACGGTTGTTTTAAGTTGCTTAGCTGATGGCACCAAATTGCCCCCTATGATAATTTTCAAATTAGTGAAGGTACCACGGCAAATATTTCCACCAGGTATTGTTGTACGAACCAATCCAGAAGGATATATGAATTCAAATGAAATGCTTTTTTGGATTGAAAATATCTGGAAACGTCGGGCTCCTTTATCTGTTGATCCTCGTTCATTACTTGTTCTCGATGGATTCCGTGGCCATCTTACAGATCCGGTTAAAAATCGATTTAAAGAAAAAAATACTAATATTGCAATTATTCCAGGCGGACTTACTAAAAAATTGCAACCATTGGACGTATATATCAATAAATCTTTTAAAGAGGAGGTAAAGTAATTTTTTTTTAATTAAAAAATGCAAATTTATTTAAATAAATAAAAATAGAATATTTAAATTACATAATCATTATTACGGCTAATTTTTAAATTAACTGTAACAATACTTTTTTTTTGAAGTATCGTAAGCACTATCTTAATTGGATGGGAGAGGAAATTAAAAAATTGACACCTGCAGGTCGTATTCAACGCCCTGCTTATAATTTAGTAGCCAGATGGATAAAAGAGGCATGGGACCATGTTGACCCCAATTTTATCAAACAGTCATTCAAGTGTTGTGGCGTATCTACTGCTCAAGATGGATCCGAAGAGGATATTTTGTTTAATTATAATTGGGTTGCTGATCCAGAACGTCGAAATGAGGGTGGTAATCATATATATTTTAATAATTCAAGCGAAAATAATGATGCTGTCGATTTAACTCAGGGCAATAATAGTGACGATTATAGTAGCTCGGATGAAAGAAGTGAATATGATAGCGATGGCGAAAATAATGATAGTGAAGACGAGAATGAGCATGAAAATGAAAATTATAATATTCGGGAAGAGGATGAAGATAATTGGAATGAAGGTAAAGTAAAAAAATTTTTTTTTAGAAAAAAAAATTGAAAAAATGTTAAATTATTTAAACTTAGACGAGTTAGACGAGTTAGACGAGCAATTTAATTCGAATAACCAAGAAAGTGACGAGAATTCGAATAATCAAGAAAGCAACGAAGATTCATATTATGATGATAAAATTTCTGAATACGTTTTTATGTGGGATTAAGAAAAACCCTTCTCATCCACTCAATTTATTGCATAGTGAACAAATATGAAGAATAACTTGCGGCTTTTAAATAGGAATAATAATCGTGGGACAATTTACTGTACAATGGATTTCATGTCCTTAAACAATAGAGTAATTACTGTATGTAATTCGCTTGCGAATTAAATAGATCATTTAGAAATTAATCCGATTATTTAGGGACATTAAGAAATAAATAAATACGCATGATATAAACAATCCCAAATTCTATTTTGAGCCGTGTCAAAGGTCCAGAATTTGCTATTTATAACAGTTGTGGTGATATCAGTGTTTTATTTGCTCATGATAAGGGTTGCGTACAAATTGACGTGGGTAATAAAATAATAGCAATGCCAATAATTTTTCCATTTATCCTGTTCTCGAGAAAAATGCAACTTTATCACACTGGAAATCTAATACGGTAATTACGAATCCATAAATTATACTTTATCTGTTATATAATAATTTGTCCTTTGTAACAGAACCTTGTACTCATAGTCAATCTGGTCCTTCGCGTGATTGCTTAAAAAAAATCATAACAGTAAACTTAAGTTTTTTGGACTTGTTAATTTTCAAGGTCCCGAAATATAAAACTAAAAATTAAGATAATAAACATCAATATACCTCCATTACTGGTAGTTCGCCGTTGCTACCGCCTCTGTATTCCAAATTTTGCGGATGTTAAAAGCTAGTATTTAATTTACAGTACGAATAGGGAACAATCTAAAATCCCATACAGTATCCATATGACCCATGTAAGTGGTCAAGTTTAACGGTGAATCTATAAATAAGAATTAAGTTCTGATAAGAGAAATTTTCTTAAAAAAATACAATGTCAATAATGTGTACATATATATAACTATAATTACCAACGGGTCCGTAAGTGTCTCATTTTGGTGGTAGCAGGTCCCATACACAAAGTGTAGAATCTATACTAGTCGAATAACATTTTACTGTTCTGAAGCAATGACCACCTGAATTTACGGCTGCTGTATGATCTCTGTAAGTAATTGTTGGCTCAATATCAGGAACATCTGTAGGTTTGATTGTTAATTAAATTCGTAAAGAAGATTGTTAGGAAGACGGATACAAAACGACAACGCATACAAGCAACTACCTACGACGATGACACTTATGACACCTACGAGTACGACATCTACAAGCAACAACTCCTACGATGGACATCTACAAGCGACGACAAGCGAAAGAAAGATCGGCACACCAAAAAAAATACACCCTACATATATAAAAAGGTAGATTAATAATAATATAAACGTAATAAAAAAAAAAAACTGATACATATAATATGTGGATCCGTGTAATGTTAAGCGCGAAAAGTTTTTTATTGTTATAATAATTCTGATTGGTTTATTTTATTTATATACCTGAACACAGTATCATACCCGGGTCTTCTAAATATTTATTCCTATTTGTATGCCCGGGTCTTTTACATTTTACCAAAAATTGACCCCATACTATAGACCCGGGTCTAATTCATAGGGGGTCTGATATGTGGGGGGTCGTTTATACGGCAGTTTACAGTAAATAACTTGAAATTTTATTATGTAAACTAGTCTTGGGCTTCCAATTAAAAGTTTTTAGCATGTAATTTTGCATATGCAGTTGTCTTTTTTTGATCCAAATATTTCTAAACCAAATACTATTAAACTCTTTCTAAACTGAACAAAATTTTCCAGAACATTTGTAAATTTTATTATAAAGTTGGATAAGCCATATATAACTTTTTGAAAATTGAACTTTTTCAAATTTTTATATAGTAAAAAAAAGCAGTCCCAGCAGTTTGGATTAGAGAGAGTTGACTGCATATATGCACCCTCTAACCTTATATTAATACTAGTTTAGACCCTAACTTTAACTAATAATTATTTTAATTTTTTTTAAATATTAACCTGTGATATCACAGCCTGCTAAAATTCTTTATTAAATACTTACTATATAATAATATACAAATCTATTTTGCTCTTAGGATCCAGTAATTGGATTTTTATAATTTTAAGCTTTTTTTTGAAAGGATCATTTTGGTAGCTAAAATTATCAAAATTGGTCTAGTAGATCAAAAGTTATTTATTTTAAATTTTATATTATAGAAATATTATATTCATAATACTGCGTTATACATAACACCCTATAATAATGCAGACTAGGTTATGATTAAGGTGCTGATATTTATTACCTAATATCCATTTACTATAGGGGCTTACCACTAGCTTCCCCACCCCAGGTAAGATCTATAAATAGAATTTTAGCCAATTAAATTTAACTAAGGTAAGATTTTTTCGACCTCCACCCCTAAAATATTATCTAATAAATGTTAGTGCCCTTATGATTATAGTAGTATTATAGTTAGGATTAGAGTTAGGGTTAGGGTTAGAATTAGGTTAAAATTAGAATTTGTAGTAAAATTGTTAGAAGAGCATTTTTTGTTATTAAGGGTAGGGTGAACATAGATCATTTTTCATATGATCTATGTGGTATATTAGAATTTTATATAGTAAAAAAAATGCTTCTGATAAATTTTTTTAAGATCTTGATAAAATTTATATCATAGGTAGTTTTAAGTAGTTTGTTTATAATAATGAAGTTGTGCAATATCCATTGCTTTAAAAAAAATCAACTTTACATATAATTAAATTTTTGTAGGATGTTATATGATTTTTGTAGGTTGTACAAAGAATTGATTGGTCAGCTCATATGATATTTACATGTAAATTATATGATATCTTATAAATTGGTTACACAAAGTTGATCTACAATCGATTCTATATGAAATTGAAAATTTGTACACCCTATCCTTGGAAATATAGAGCGTTATATAATGCAGTATTATAAATATAATTTTCCTTATTTAGATAGTTTATTATTTTTCATATTTTCAAATATAAGAAATGGCTTGAAAAAATATATATATATAGGGAATTGCTATTTGCACCATGGATTTTTGCTATTCGCACCATGGTTACACAAGAATTTCTATTTTTAGAATTCAAAATAATATATGCACTTATATTACACAAAGGCTCAGTGCACTGTTTTTGCAAAAATAATTTTTGGTTATATACCGCTAATATCATGTAACATTACACAAATCTAATTTTGGTAACCTAATTCTGGGTCGGCCAGCATTAAGCTTAATGCTGGTGGGCACTATTGTAATAATGCCTCTGGCAGGGTTAGACATAATTCCGGCCCACCCTAACCCTAATATTAGTGTTCCGCATGATTCGGACTGGGCAGATATTTTTAAAAATCCGAACCCAGTTCGAACATTGATTCGGACCCATGCGAAGGTTGTAAATTTTATTCTTTATACTGTATAAAGAATAAATCTTAAAATAATTGATAATCACCAGTACACAGATCAGATATAAATAAGATCTGTATTTTTTTTTATTACTCTTTTGCTATTCTGTTTTTGCTTAATTAGTACTATTCATTCATTTTGTCATTTGGCACTACTGTCTTTTCTTTCGTCGTTGGTGTCGTTGAGTTCAGTGCTTTTTCTTCGTTATTGTCAATTTCGGTGCTTCTTTCTTCATCACAGGTGTCTTCAAGTCCGGAGGTTCTTCTTTCATGCTGGTATCGTCGAATTTAGTAGTTTTTCATTACTGGTGTCATCGAATTTTGTGGCTCTTGTTTTGTTTCTAGTGTCGTCGAATTTGGTGGCTCCTGTTTTGTCGCTGGTATTGTCGAATTCGATGATGGGCTTCCTTTGTTTCGGGTTTCATCATTTTCTGATTCGGGTTTTTTCATTAGGTGGTGGGCTTTGACTCTTCAATTGTTGGAAAGACTCATGGAGACATAATTAGCTTTAGGTTACGCTTATAGCTAAGTATTCCTCTTCTTTCAGTGTTATGATTATATGTGCTAACTAACTCTTTTTTGGGTATTGTTAAAAGTAGGTACCCATTACGTGTTGTTTTTTTTGGTGCCTTTTTTGTCGGTTTAGTAAGTAGGTGTGACTTATTATGGTATTGGTATTTCATACTAGATTTTTCTCGCTAGCATCAGTCTTCGCAATGGTTTGTTATTTTGATATGCAGATGTGATTACTATGCTGCTGGTAGATTGTATTAGGTTTTTCATACTAGGTTGACATATTGGGTATTAGTGATTAGAAAATTAGGAAAGAGTTAGGCGCCAAGTGTTTAGAAAAAGAAAGCGGAGCAGAGGCAGCAGCCGTAGCGGGGCTCACTTCGCTCACCTTGTATGTTTTGCTGAGCGTAAGCGAAGCAACACATATTGTGCTAGGAAAATAGTTTAAGGCCAAAATGTATGAGTTTACTGTGCATGAAATAAATTAAACGATTACTTAAATATGAAGTATATTTTTTGTAATATTTTTATAATAATTGTTAATTGTACATATGCCGTTATTAGTAAAATAAATTAAAATTATTGGTCGATCACAATCATGCTGAAATCAGCCAATTAGCAATCAGTATTATTCTAATAGGACCGGACCGGGTATTACCTGGCGGATCTTTGTGTGAGTCCGAACCTGTATTGATTCTGAAAAATCAAGGGTCCGAACTCGGTCCGGCCGCGGACCGGATCGAACCCGGACTGGAACCAAATCATTTGCGGAACACTACCTAATATGCATCTAGTATATATACAGTGATTGGCTAGATTTAGGATTAGGGTGGGCCAGAATTATGTCTAACCCTGCCGGGGCATTATCATGATAGTGCCCACCAGCATTAAGCTTAATGCTGGCCGACCCAGGTTAGGTTACCAAAATTAGTTTTGTGTAATATTATACAACATTAGTGATGTGTAACCAAAAATTATTTTTGCAAAACAATGCACCAGGCCTTTGTGCAACACAAGTACATAAATTCTAAAAATAGAAAATCTCGTGTAACCATAGTGCGAATAGCAAAAATCCATGGTGCGAATAGCAATTCCCTTTATATATATATATACAGTATATATATAAGAAATGACAGTCTAAACCCATTTTTGTGTATTTGTAAAAATATTGAAAAGACAATTTTACTTATACCATCTAACTCTCATTCATTTCTAACGTAAAATTCCCTAATCCTGGCATCAAATTAGTTTTTATTTAAAATCAACTCTGCTTTAAAACCTCTTTTCTCGTGTATAGTACATATGGTATTTGGTCATCATCTAATATAGATCGTCAATTGGGGTTTGCAATGAGCCAGTGTTGGCAAATGACCAGGTCATATCACATTTTTTTAAATGACCATGATCATGGGTAATATGACCATTGGTCATAAGTCATAAGGTCATAAATTTTTACTACTTTAAAAAATTTGATAGCCAATCAGAATTTAAGATTAGGTGTAAATATTAAAAATTAAAATAATTTATATAGTTCACAACATCTAAAGACTAAAATGCTAATTTGCAACGAATTTGTTCCATTTTAAAAAAATTCATAATAAATTTTGATGTTTTATTGATTTTTTGTATTTTGATTGGTCAAATTTTTTTTTTAGTAGCTAAATTTTATTAATTAACAGTTTTTTAAAAATTAGCCAATAAACAAAGACCAAAACATGTGACTTGTCCCATTTTTGTTAATTTTTTAACATATTATATAAAAATGTACATATTCAAAGTAGTTTAAATCAATAATATATAATAATTATTTTCAAAATAAAGCCGCTAAGTTGTAGCAAATTAGCTTGGTTACAATTTAGTAGCTTCCTTTTTTTTATATCTTTTTTGTATGATGAGCTATTAAATTTTAAAATTATTTTAGTTTTTAGGTGTCGTGCACTGTATATCTATAAAACTGCTTTTACACACTAACAAAAGTTTTCTTGTAAAATTTTAGTATTATTAAAGCTATTTTTTTTTTTTTGTTTTTAGCTAGCTTATTATAAAATCTAATTTTAAGCTAATAGTGAAATTTTTTTGATAAAATTTTTTAAAATCAACTTGTTAATTTGGACCAATTTTATAATACTAGCCTAAATTAAATTTAGGCCATAAGGTCATAAGATCATATACTCTGCTTCAGTGTTGGTATTGGACAATGTCCAAATAAATTCAATTGGATTTTTGGACATTTGGACATTGGACAATGTCCAATTTGTCCAATTAATTTTAATAATTTTTGGACCATTGGGCATTGGACAATGTCCAATAAAAGTATTAAACTAATTAAACATATGTCCAATTATATAAATTGGACATATGTCCAATTGTCCAATAATTTTATTGGATAAAATTTAATATATAGTATAAAAATAGCTGAATATAAGGGAATTTTCAAAAATTAAAATCCAAAAAATCTTACAATAATTTGACTTAACATGAGAAATAATATACTGCCTTACAATATATACTATTTGTCTAGTAAAGCTAAATTACTATTATTTGAAAAATTTTCCTAGCATTATATATCTATATATTGTCCAATAAATAATAATGTCCAATTAAATCATTTGGACAAATTGGACATTGTCCAAATGTCCAATATTATAATGTGCCATCTCTGCTCTGCTTATATGACCGATCATATGTCATAAGTCATGTAAGTCATATAGGTCATATAATGTCATTTGCCAACACTGCAAAGAGCAGCTCTGAGTTCAAGATTTAATAAGAGCAATAAACTATATATTTAGGGTGTACTATTAGCAATCCCGGGGTAAGAATTTTCTAAACTTCTTTTTATCTCTATAATTAAGATAAAAAGTAACTAAGTAAATCCTCCGTATAATTAAAATGCTGGCGACTGTCGTTATGCAAGTTAACGCCAAACCAATCATCTTAATATGGATTTGGACAGTGACATCTCAAAATCTGTGATAGATATGAAAAGATTCACGGAATTACAATATCATAATTGTTCAGATCAAAGAAACTTTAACCAAGGTTGACGTCACGCATCAAGTGAAATCACAATCATTAGTAAACGATCACGACGACGGACATGCAGACAAACCTTTACCTGTCATTGTTATGTTTAATATTTCGAACGTATGTGAAATTGATACATGACATGTCAATTATCAATAGAAATATATGATAATTAATATAAATCAAACTTCTTATCAAAAGTGAATTTGTTCTGAATCCAAAAACAATAATAAGAGTTTTTAAGGCAAAACCAATGCATTTCTAATGATTACAAAATACTTTCAACTCTTGTTTACGTTTTGGATTTAAGTTGTCAATTCATTATCTATCTGATTTTAATAGCCTTAAAATTTTACTCTTCCAACAGTTTATCATTATTTGATCCAACTGCTTTTGTTGTTTATATGATTTATCTAGCATATTTAATTATAATCTTTTACTTAATATTAAGTCGTTTGGTTGAGAGAGCTCAGTTCTGTGATGTGATCAGATCATCCATCCCACAAAATTTCTACTTTTTGCTCGATTTATTCTTCCTAATATTAATCAGTACAAACAAACCGTCAAGTTAAGGAGAAATTTAATGAAATTTTTTATTAAATATCGTAAATCAAATTTTACAGTAAATCTAATTCAATTATGATAACAACCTAGTCCCTTACCAATAAAAATTTTTAGCGGCCAAATTTCAATTTTTATATATGTATAGTCAAAGTGAAGTTTTATTATAAGGGGCCAAATTATTAATTTAGTATAAGTAAACGCTAGATTATTATATGTAATAATATAAAAGTCAACATAAGCCTAAAAAAAACAATTTCTTCTATTTTAGACTTTCAAAAGTTGTTGATAGTCTTGTTAATTAAACAGAATCTTTGGTATTTGTGCACAAAAAAAATTAGTCAAAATGAATTACCTACCAGCATACTATCAAAGTTAAATATAAGATTTTTATCATTCATTCTATTTCAGATATTCTAGAGATAATCGTTTTTTTTTGATCGGGCTAAATTTAAGTCTTTGAAGGATAATATTTCTTAAACTAAAAAAATACAAATTATTGATATATATAAATATATATATATATCAGATATGTTATTGTCTACGAAATGGCACTAGATGCGAAGCGCCAATGTGCTATTAAGTCATTATTCGATTATTTGATCTGAGTTAGATTTCACTTCGCGGATAACTGATTTATTAACAAGAAATTAATAAGATTCTTTCGATCAAAATTTGAGAGCACAGTTAAAAAAAAAAAAAAAAAAAAAAAAAAAAAAAAAAAAAAAAAAAAACTAGAAATTTTTTATTATTTAGTCAAACAACCAAAAGATTTATATACATAATGATAGGCATACTAGAAATTTGGTATTCAACAGGAAATCATTGGAAAAGTTATTATTTTTCGGTAGCAATTTGTGTAAAATGGGCAGACTTTAATAACACTTTCGTTTTGATAAGTTCGCAATTAACTTTTATTTTATTTGTTCATTTTACGCGTTAATTATATCTATTATAATCTTTTTTTTTTTTGCGTTATTTGCTTGCAACTTTATGAAAAGTCATTAATATCGCAACGTAGTGTCTGCAATATTAAGCCAATTTTGGGTGAAACAAAACCAATTTTCTTAATTATTACTGTATTAGAAAATTTGTATTGATTTGAAAATCACTGGTTAATGTTTTTAGAGACGCGAAACTATCTTTTATTAATAAGGTGTACATAACATGGAAGCAATTGCTAACAGAATCACGAACGAAGGTTCATTGCTATAAAAAGCACATTCTTGCGTGATTATAAAAAAATGAAACATTTAATGATATTTTCTGTTCAATTTTCTTAAAATTTCAGACAAGCAAAGTAAATTACATATTGTCAAATTGAAATCGAGAATGGATTTTTTTTATGTTAATTTATTGAACGCATGGTTAATAGTAAATTAAGATAAGCAATAGATGAATCAAATAATATATTGTGACATGTTTTCCTTGCTTGAATTTTTCAAAGAAAAGAGATTCTCTAGAAAATTTTCAACATCAATCAATTAAGTATATATTACGATTAGTAAATAAAATGAAGAACATTTCAATTATATTAGAAAAAAAAAAAATCACCTTTTTATTTTTTGATTTTGGTGAAACAAACTTTTCCCAAGCTTCAGCCAAACCCAATTTTCCGAATAATTTAGTAGCTTTTTCAGGACCCAATGTTACATCTATTGCTTTTTCAATCTTATTTTGTCTTTTTTCTGGATGAATAAATATATAAAATTATTAACAAACCAAAATATTAGCATAATACAGTAATAATTAATTTTACTAAAAATTTAGTAGTTCACCATAAAAACTGGACGATTGAGAAGGTTCATAGTGTTGAAATTCATTAGAGTTATGTTGAACGTCATCCTGGTCAAATTGGCATTCCGTTATTTCACTGAATCTTACTTTTTTGATCTTAGATTTCGTTATTTGACCTTGTGATATAGGTTCTTGAATCTTTGGTTGGTCATTTTGATCCGTAACTTTTTTTGACTGATCTTTCATAAGTTCATTTTTTGTTTGATCTACTGTAAGTCCTTTTGTAGATTCGTTTTTTTGTTCATTCTTGAGTCCATTTTTTGCTTGATCATTCACGAGTCTGTTTTCTGCTTGACTTTTCATAAGTTCATTTTCTTCCGGATTTTTCATAAGTTCGCTTTCTCTCTGATCTTTCATAAATTCACTTGCTTGATTTTTCATAGTTCCAATAGATCTTTCATTTTTATCTTCGACTTTGTCGGTCAACATCAGGATGTATCTGTTAACGTAAAAAAGGTAATGTGGATTTTGATGAACAAATTAATTTCTAAAATTGTTAACAAGAAAGTAAAAGATTGATGTTTATAAAATAAAATAAAAGGCGGAGTTTTTTTTCGTATTAATACAATTCTTTTAGCAATATTATGTAATTTTTTTCTTTAGTACAATACCATCAATAACGTCATAGTGACATCATAGAATAATTAATTAGTCATGAATCACGTATAATAAATATATTTAAATCATATAAATAATCATTGAAAAAAAGTACTATTAAAACCATTATAATTAAATTGATTAAATTGATGACATGAAGGTTTTGAATGCTAATCGCTATTTATTTTTTATATGTATATAATACAGTTATATAAGTTTATATAGTAATAAATTCAAATAAAATAAAATAAAATAAATACGAATATTAATGAAATGTAATAAATTAATTCTAATGCGATCATTTATCTATCTGGTTGTGATAAAATTAATTATGAAACTATATTATCAAAATAGAACATAATTATTCGTATGAACTTAAAAAAAAAATTTTTTGAGAAATTGAAGTTACAAGTAATAATTATCAATATCGCCAAGAATTAACTTTATTTGCATAAAAAGTTTCTAAATTTATATGGTCAATTCAAATTTATAATTTATTAAATATACATCAATTTTTTTACGTGCATACTTATATTATTGTGTGATCCGAAATGAGTAAATTTGGCACGTACGTACGTACTGTACAGTACCTGCATTTCAGATTATGATAGATCTGAAATAATATCATAATAATTAAATTCAATTTTTAAAGTTTCAAGTTTCCTAACTTTTATATAAATGGCCATGTTTTCCATATCCTTCCGTAATGCTTTGAATTTTCTTTTCAAATTGAGAGTGCACTAAAAGGATGGATTCTTTTAAAGAGAAAGCTCTCATTCTTGATGATATTCGTTCTAAACTTACAAAACTCTCATCCAAATTTCAAAATAATTCTGATCTAATTTCTACCGATTTTCGTACTTCCTTCCGTCAACAACTATTTGCCGATCATGGCTATGATCCATCAATTTGTGACGATGAAAATTCCTTTTTCAAACTTTTTGAATATCAATTAGATAATGAATTACCTACCGAAACAATACATCAAGATGAAATTCTAAGAATAGATGAATGCTTTGATGAAGATATCAAAACAAAATATTTGGATGCGGTAAATTCCGCTCACAAATTTTGTCTTCAAAATTGTCGTGATCAAAAGAGAGCCGCATTACGAGATATTTTTATGCTTCCGTCCGGAAATAAAGATTATGTTATAAAAACTTTGAATCAAATTGATTCTTCTTTTACGGATATGTTTTCAAACATGGTTGAACAATTTCGAATTACGATTGGATTTTATAATTCAAATGTCAATGGCATAAATAATTCATGTATCAATCAAACGCGATTCAACGATGAAATCAAACAAATTCTTGAATCATATTTCTGTGAAATAACTGATCGCCCGAAACACTGTGAAAAATTAGAACTAAGTAAATCAACTGGGTTGACAATAAAACAAATTGAAACTTGGTTCAATAATAGAAGAAATCGCGCTGAAAAAGATAATGAAAAACTCGAGAGATTGACTACCGAATTTTTAGATAAAAATGTGGATTGGAAAGACAAATTTACTTCTGCTAGATCAGGAAAGTTGACTGCAAAGGACATGAGAACTATCATAATCGAGACTTTCGATTTTCCATGTATTGATTCGATAGAAGAAGAAGAAGAATTATTGACTATTGGTGAAGAGATCGAAACGACCAGGTCAAACGAATCATCCTTTATTAAAAAAAAGTCTACCAAAACTCGCGGACGCCTTACAAAAGAAGCTCGTAAAAAGGTCGCACCTTACAACAAATCTACTCCCATGACAGAAAAAATAGCGATGATGCGAATGAATAAAAATGACATTCCAACATCTATTTCTCAGTATGAAGATTCACAAGAACCCACTTCTGTTGTTCAGCCCTACGGAAATGAATTGTCAGCAATGTCTAATATATCTCAACAAACAACCACAACAGATTTGTCCAATAATTCAGTTGCAACAACAAACATGACTACGCTAAAAATTCGCCATCGTCCTAACAAGAATTTGGCGAAAACAATATCACAACCATACAATCGCACTCGACAAAATAAACAAATAGTAAAAGACAATGAACCCATTATCTCCAGAGTTCCATCCATGGACGAAGAACAATTTCAAGTAACGGAAGAAATTCAACCACAAAACCTTGATTTTACCCAAGTAAATCGGTATGCTTCGTTTTCTAATAGTTCCACAAGCTCTTTTGAAGAGGATATCTTTGATTACGTATCTACACACGCACCGACAACAAGTTTTAGTAATCTTTCCGACATTTCTGACTTTAGTCAATTAAGTGATGTAATTGAGTTCGATCAATTAAATGATATCTCGACTGTAAATAATTATTCCACATTGTCTTTTGGTTTTGAACAATACGACTCTTCATCCACGGTTGAACAATCGTCGAATGGTCACGATTTTACTCACAATACGGTCACAAATATATCTGACAGCTACTTGGATTGCACGTCAAACACGAATAATTTTGTGTCAACAAACACTTCACAAAACTTTTCTTCGGAGCAGGCATCCATAGTTGACGTGACAAATCAATCCAATTTATTCGATCTCTTACTTGATAATGATACGAATATTACTCAACAAACTTACTTTGACAATAGCAATTTTGCTATCGATTCTCTCGATGAAAATATTGATTCTAACAATGTTGAATCATAAATACTCATTTATTATTTCAATGAGAAATATTTCTATTTTTAGTGACATTTTTTTTAAAGAATTTTTTTTTTTTTATGCTAATATTTTGATCACGTTTCATATCACACTTTCCAGATGAACCTGAATATTTTTATCTCATTATATATATACATATTTAAAGTAATTTTTTTATTCGAAAATGACTATTAATTACATTGTAAATATTCTTAGACTTTCTTGTAAATTTTTTTTTGTAAAAAAATTTTTTGTTTGTAAAGAATGAAATTGACTTCTTATATGAATTTCGATTTATAGTTTTTTTTTTTTAACACTTTCATATTTTTATTTATACAATAGCATTTTTATCTATTATTCTTACTTCATATAATTTTTTCTATCTGATATTCTCCATATGTCTTAAATCATCTATATATAAATATATATATATATATGAAAGTATATATACGCGTTTTTTTTCTACAATTTTAAAAGTTTATTCTTGTCATATTTATCTATCTCTATATTAAAATATATACGCGTTTTTTTTTTTCCTGCAATTTCAAAGTTGTCATTATATCTGTAATGTAACCCTAATCAGGGGTTTTTGTAAGAACTAATGCAATCTGTTGAATTTTATTTTTAATAACAATGTGAACTAAACCAAAATAAAGCGTGTGTATAAATAATAAATCATAAGGTGAATAATACTGTAATAAGAATAGCAATTCTACAGTATAGTAGAAATAAATATGCGAGTTTATGTATTAATGGCTTACAATATATTTTTACGGGTACTTTATTCTACATTGTACTAAAGGTTAGTATATACTAGTCAATAATTAAGTTTGACCTGACCAATTTGACCAATTGGTCATCAAAGTGTTTTAAGTATTGCTCAAATTGGTCAAATAATATTTAAATATATAGTAGCAAATTTTTAGTGATTTGAACAACTCTGGTTGTACTGTACGCAGTTATCTACAACAATTACTCGAGCAGATCTCAACCAGTCAAATAATTCATATCTTTACTACAGTACTAGTTGTGCTGTGTCTTCTTTCGTCTCGGATCGCGTCTGATGAATTATCCTAGTAGCAGGTAGTGCCAATAAAATTTCATCAAAGTTTATGTTAGGTTTAAGGCTTTGACTACGACAAGACTTAGTTCGTACTAGAACTTTTTTAATTAGAACGCGGAAAACAATTTCATTATACCTGATCTTGTAATTAAATTGGTCATATCGGACATAGATCTAAAACTATCGTTTAATTAAACGGGCTTAACACCTAATCAATAATGTGAATACTGTATTATTTTCGCAAATAAAAAAGGTTTATTATCAGAGAAAATATATATCAAAATCATTTGCAATAAACGAACTTTAGGTTTAGGGATGTTAAGTAATTCAAGTGAATTAAGTTCATTTTGAGTTGAACTGATATTAATGGAATGAACTTCGAAACTCCACAAAGAACTTCCTCTGTGATTTCTTATGCGGAAAAAAAAAATATATATATATTTTTTTTAATTAAAAAAGATTATAATGCTTTTCTAGTGTTGTCGAAACATTGATGGTTTAAGTTTTACAATTGCAGCCTTGTTTTTCTAAGATTATTTAAAAAGTATCTTCACATAGTACAGCCAATCAAAACTGAGAATCTACCGCGGCATACCAGCCTGGTACAAGGGTATGACAAACTACTAGCATCACCAATCTAAAAAAATTCCTGCATTCACGGAATGCCGCAGAATCACGGAATCAGTGAATAAACACGGAATGCGTCAAAAATAGCACGGAATTGTCGCAGAAAGCAGGAATATGGCACGGAAATATCACGGAATGTAGGGATTTATAGGTAAAACTAAACAATCCCAAAAATATACGGTCCGAAAAGTCTCGATGTAGAAAATAAACGAACCTAAAAGACGAGCGTAGTCGAGCCGAAAATAAACAATAATGGATAATATTTGAGTTTTTTATTATAACAAACGCGGAAATCATAAATTTTAATGCACGGATTAATACAGAATTCATGAATTTGTAGCACGGAATTACGCAGAAATTTATTTTATCACGGATGGAATTGACTGTTTATCAACGCAGAAAATCTCGCGGTGTATTTTTTGGTTTGATTTTACGTTACACCAGATCTTGAAATTTAATTAAATTTGGTGACGCATACTGATTTGATTAATAACTTCATTATCATGACAGCCAAGTTTTTCGAGCAACTTTCTAGTAATTTGAACGATCTTCTTAAAAACAGTGACGAATACAATGTTATTATTGAAGTTGGCCAGGGGACAAATAATCAAGCATTTAAAGCACATTCTATCATCCTAAATTCTCGATGTTTATATTTTAAAGATAAATTAGACGCAATTACTTATAATAACAATAATGTGAAAATAATAAAGCAACCTAATGTTTCCATTGAAGTACAGTATTCGATATAATCATCAAGTAAGCATTAATAAATACATATAATCTGCAATGCTTAAGTTTCAAAAGTATTGACGTTGATAATATTATGTAGGTACACTTATAATGGCACCGCTTCTTTAGAAACTGTAAATGCTTCAGTTATTTTTGAACTTTTAATTGCTTCTAGTGAGTTTGGCCTTGAAGAGTTGATTAAACACATTCAATTATTTCTACTTGAGAATAATTCCTCTTGGTTACGTCTAAACTTTTCACGTGTTTATCAAGCCAGTTTTAAGAACAATAATTTAAAAGATTTGCAACAATTGTGCGCAAATATTATTGCTAAACATCCAAATATTATTTTTGATTCAGATGAGTTTCTTACTCTTTCAGAAAATATCTTAATTTTTATTTTAAAGCTTGATGATTTACAAATGGATGAAGGAAACATTTGGGATTACATCATTAAGTGGGGAATTGCTCAAAACCCTTCTCTACCTCCTGATCTTGACAAATGGTCTGATGAACATTTTTTAACATTAAAAAATTCACTTCAAAATTGTCTCCCTTTAATTCGCTATTTTCAAATTTCTGGTGAAGATATTTTTGATAAAATCCGGCCTTATCAAAAACTTCTTGAACCAGCTTTGTGGGCAGATATTATGCTAAAATTTATGGCACCGAATAGGAATATCACTATTACTTCACATGTCTTACCTCCTCGTATTAATTTACCTACGACTCTACCTTCACGAGATAGTATTTCTATTGCTGAATCAAATAAAGCATCGGAATTAAGAAAAAGTGGTGAAGCTTATCTTAATATGGGCAAATATAATGAGTCGCTTGTAGACTTAACTAAATCATTAGACATTGAACCAAATAATGCGTTTGCACTGAAAAGTCGTGGTGTCGTTTATTATAAAATGAAAGAGTATGATAAATCACTTGCAGATCTAGACAAATCATTAGAAATTGAACCGGATGACGCATTTGCATTAAGATGTCGTGGAGAAACTTATTACTGGATGGATAAATTTGAAGAATCATTTGCAGATTTAAATAAATCATTAGAAATTGAACCAAATAGTGCACTTACATTAACAAATCGTGGAAACACTTATCGCATGATGGATAAATATGAAGAATCACTTTCAGATTTAAATAAATCATTAGAAATTGAACCAAATAATGCATTTGCGTTAAGATTTCGTGGAAACACTTATCTCCTGATGAATAGATATGAAGAATCACTTGCAGATTTAAATAAATCATTAGAAATTGAGCCAAATAATACATTTGTATTAGCAGATCGTGGAGAGACTTATCGCATGATGGAAAGATATGAAGAATCACTTGCAGATTTAAACATATCGTTAGAAATTGAACCAAATAACGCGTGGGCATTGAACCAACGTAAATTAACAATCAATAAATTAGAAAAATAATGACCGAATTTCAAATTTGTGGTCTTAGTTGCTAACGAATAAAATATATTATATATTACATAAGAATATTTAACTCAGTAAACATTATTTATAAATTATGGTTTATAAATTGTATTTCCTTTGTTTGTTTCTCTTTTTTTCGTTTCATTTGATAATTTTCTTTATTGTACTAAGAACACTGAATCCTAGCTTTTGTTTCACTTTAGCCACTTCTATTCAAAAAGAATTTTATTAAAATTGAAAATTAATAGCTTTCCATTAATCACTATAAAGAATCGTATCTTTATAGACCTTTTTAAAGTGTTTAATGTTAGCAAGAAGCTGATTTTTAAAGTGGAACGTAACAATAAATCCAGAAGCTAGAAGCTACATTATATTAATTATTGTGATAAATTCTTAATATATGTTACAGTATTCAAAGTATAAAGTTAAATTATAGATAAAAAGAGTGCGAACAATTTTTATTTAAAATTTTTTATACCAGGACATTTAATCATTTCAAACGTAAATGACCAAATGACCAATGACAAATTCTTTTCATCGGTTATTTGAAATACCAACACTGCTCTAAGCTCTAAGCTGGCTTTGTTGTGAAAGAACCCATATGCAATAGATTAAATGTTTAATAAAATATATGGGTTAGAGAAATGAATTTAACAACAAATAATCATAAAAAAAAACTAATTTCTTCATGGTAATCAAATTTGATAAATTAAATTTGATCAAATAATCATAGGGAATATTAATTTTTTTCAATTACTGGTATTATTTTTTGTAATTTTCACATTTTTCTCAGCACTTAACCTCATATATTATCGTTAGCAAATAGCAAAATAAAAATTCATATGTTTTTACTTCATCAATTGACTAATACCATTTAGGGCATTCTCAAGCAATTCCTTCAATGGATTCAGCTCAAATTTGCCAATCATATGATTGAATTCATCGATAGGGATGTTAAGTAGTTCGTCTGGTCTGGTCCCTAAAAAGTCTGGTACCAAGCTAGTTAAGGGACCAATTTACCCTCCTGTCAAAAAAGTGGCTAAAATCTGTCCAACCCTAGCGGTTTAATATAAATTTTTAGCTTAGCCGAATAATGGTCTATTCTATCATATATTTATCATACGTGATACCATTGTGATTCAATCAGTCATAGACTTCTTATGTATAAATTTAAAATTCGTTCATTGTTATGTTTTTACTTTATTAATTGGCTTCCTTCAATGGACGCAGCCAAGAATCTGGCCTTCTGATCAAATTGGCCAATCATATTCTTTAATCACTGCGACACATGACACATAATGGTATGACAACTACTACTCGGTTTATATAAATGTTACCGTTACTAAATTTGATTATAATTTCATTATAATGACAACCAAGTTTTTCGAGCAACTTTCTAGTAATTTAGACGAGCTTCTTAAAAACAGTGACGAATACAATGTTATCATTGAAGTTGGTCAGGAGCCAAATAATCAAGAATTTAAAGTTCATTCTATCATCCTAAATTCTCGATGTTTATATTTTAAAGATAAATTAGGAACAATTCCTTATAATAACAATAATGTGAAAATAATAAAGCAACCTAATGTTTCTATTGAAGTTTTCGATATTATCATCAAGTAAGTATTAATAAATGCAATACAAAAATTAGCTTCAAAAGTATTGACGTTGATAATATCATGTAGGTATATTTATAATGGCACCGTTTCTTTAGTAACGGTAAATGTTTCAGTTATTTTTGAACTTTTAATTACCTCTAGTGAGTTTGGTCTTGAAGAGTTGATTAAACACATCCAGTTATTTCTACTTGAGAACAACTCTTCCTGGTTACGTCTTAACTTTTCTCGTGTTTATCAAGCAAGTTTTAAGAAGGATAATTTAAAAGATTTGCAACAATTTTGCGCAAATATCATTGCTAAACATCCAAATATTATTTTTGATTCAGATGAGTTTCTTACTCTTTCAGAAAATATCTTAATTTTTATCTTAAAACTTGATAATTTACAAATGGATGAAGGAAAAATTTGGGATTATGTCATTAAATGGGGAATTGCTCAAAACCTTTCTCTACCTCCTGATCTTGATAAATGGTCTGATGAACATTTTTTAGCATTAAAAAATTCACTTCAAAATTGTCTCCCTTTAATTCGCTATTTTCAAATTTCTGGTGAAGATATTTTTGATAAAATCCGACCTTATCAAAAACTTCTTGAACCAACTTTGTGGGCAGATATTATGCTAAAATTTATGGCACCGAATAGGAATATCACTATCACTTCACATGTCTTACCTCCTCGCATTAATTTACCTACGACTCTACCTTCACGAGATAGTATTTCTATTGCTGAATCAAATAAAGCATCGGAATTAAGAAAAAGAGGTGAAGCTTATCTTAATATGGGCAGATATAAAGAATCACTTGTAGACTTAACTAAATCATTAGACATTGAACCAGATAATGCGTTTGCACTGAAAAATCGTGGAGTCGTTTATTGTAAAATGAAAGAGTATGATAAATCACTCGCAGATCTAGACAAATCATTAGAAATTGAACCGGATGACGCATTTGCATTAAGATGTCGTGGAGAAACTTATTACTGGATGTATAAATATGAAGAATCACTTGCAAATTTAAACAAATCATTAGAAATTGATCCAAATAATGAATTTGCAATGAGAAGTCGTGGAAACACTTATCGTATGATGAAAAGATATGAAGAATCACTTGCAGATTTAAACAAATCATTAGAAATTGAACCAAATTATGCATCTGCATTAAGAATTCGTGGAAACACTTATCGCATGATGAAAAAGTATGAAGAATCACTTGCAGATTTCAATAAATCATTAGAAATTGAACCGAATAATGCGTGGGCATTAAGAAGTCGTGGAGAGACTTATCGTATGATGAATAATTATGAAGAATCACTTGCAGATTTCAATACATCATTAGAAATTGAACCGAATGATGCATGGGCATTAAGAGGTCGTGGAGAGTCTTATCGCATGATAAAGAGATATGAAGAATCACTTGCAGATTTAAATAATCATTAGAAATTGAACCGGATGACGCATTTGCGTTAAGAGTTCGTGGAAACACTTATCGTGTGATAAAGAGATACGAAGAATCACTTGCAGATTTCAATAAATCATTAGAAATTGAGCCAAATAATGCAAAGACTTTAGCAAATCGTGGAGAGACTTACCACATAATGAATAGATATGAAGAATCACTTGCAGATTTCAATAAATCATTAGAAATTGAACCAAATTATGCGTGGGCACTAAGAAGTCGTGGAGTGACTTACCGCAATATGGGAAAATATAAGGAATCACTTGCAGATTTAGATAGATCGTTAGAAATTGAACCAAATGATGCATGGGCATTGAACCAACGTAAATTAACAATCAATAATTTAAAAAAATAATAAACGAATTTCAAATTTGTAATTTTAGTTGCTAACGAATAATATATAGAATAATAAATTTTAATATATCATATAAAAATATTTAATTAGTAGTCCGCAGTTAAAGGGAACAAATTTCATAGTAAAAATCGGCGGCATGTGACTATTACCTTATATAGTAAGTGGAACGTCATGTGCTTCAATTCATAAGAAAAAACTCTATAGTAAACAATTGAAAAATACTCGTATCTTATGATCTATCAAACTGATTTTTGATGATTTTACTACCATTAGAATCACAAGAATTTGCTCTACAACTTTCAATTAAGCAATAAGAAAGAGTTACTTAATAAAAAAAATACTTTTATATGTAAGCAAGCCCCATTCGCACACTATAGAAATTTACTATTAAATTCCGCGTGATTTATTATAAAATGTCGATCATTTTATACCCTTTATCTGCGATCTTCCACTTAATTCAATAAACATTATTTGTAAATGATGCTTTATAAATAGCATTTAATTTGTTTGTTTTCTCTTTTGTGCTTCATTTTTAATGTATAAGAACGTTGAATCCTAACTTTATTCCACTTTAGCCATTTCTATTCAAGAAGAATTTTATTAAAATGGAAAATGATAGTTTGTCCATTAAGCACTATAAAGATCATAACTTTTTTAAAGTGTTTAATGTTAGCGAGAAACTGATTTTTTAAAGTGCAACGTAACAATAAATCCAGAAGCTAGAAGTTACATTATATTAATATATATTACGGTATTCAAAGTACAAAGCTAAAGATAAAAGGATGCGAGCAATTTTTATTTATAATTTTTATATCAGGTCTAAAGATGTACATCTCGCGAGATGAACTTAGCATACATTTTACATGTCACGCGCGAGATCATATCGCGCGACTTCTCGCGAGCCATGTGACAAAGTTCATCCTAGAAAAACGTATACATTTGGTAATCATTGTGGGAGATCATAATGAAATCCAGATCAAAACGAAATTATAATATAAAATCTCAAAAAATAATTTTTTTTGGGGTGCATTTTTTAGGGTTAGGGGTTAGGGTTAGGGTTCATTTTAAAGTAAAGTTATAATAAACAAGTATTTGTGGGTTTTAGAAGGGTAGCAGGTTAACGAGAAAATATAGATTTCATTTTAAATTATGATCTGCGACAATCATTGATCATTAAAATTTTCTGATCAAATAATCTATCTCGCGCAAAGTATGACAACATATCGCACAAGTCACGCGAAATCTAGGGTGTGATAATTCGGCGATCTCGCTCGAGGTACATCTTTAATCAGGTCCTTTAGTCATTTCAAACGTAAATGACCAAATGACCAATGACCAATTCATTTGATCATTGGACATTGGTTATAAGAAATACCAACACTGCTCAAAGTATGACTTTGTTTTGAAGGTACCTATATTTAATATCGGAGATGTCATGTATATTGATATACAGTAATATACAGTGTTGTCACATATACTATGTCCAAGACTTTTTTGCCAATGTCCATGTCCAAATGCCCACAGTGCTCACAACTGTCCAAAGATTATTTAGACTTTAAAATTTAATAAATTAGCTTAGAAAAGACATGATTATATTTTTTAATATTTTTCTAAAAAGAAAAAATAGGTTATCTTCATAAAATTTTAAGTAATTTAGATTTGATTTTTTGTCCAAAATTGTTCATAATTGTCCACAATTTGCCCAGAGCTGCCCTGTGACAACACTAGTAATGTATATGTATGCAAAATCTTAATATATAACATATAGAGGAGGGCTGTGAAAAAGATTTGAAAAAATTTTTTTTTGTTCTCTGAGAACTTAAATTTAAATTTATAAGTTAAAAAAAATATATTAGTGTTCTCAAAAATCATTTTTACAATGAAATCACAAAATTTATATTCTCAAATTGTTCTCAAATGAGAATGTGGTTTTAAAATATTTTATTGTTCTTGAGAACACTGAGAACATTAAATCTTTAACACTAGGGGATATTTACTACACGTAGCACTTTTCTTAAATGTTTGTGCATAAAATTTATTCTTTTATAGGAAATTTGACAAAAAGTCATCATTGTAAAAATTATAGAACTAAAAAACAAACCATTTTATTAAATTTGATTAAATAATTATAGAGAATATTAATTTTTTACAATTATCGGTTATTATTCTATTTGTAAAGTTTGCCCCTTTTCTCACTTTTCTCAGAATCTAGCCCATATATTAATATTAACTACTAAAATAATAAATTTAAAATTCGTTCACTATTGTTATGTTTTTACTTTATTAATTGAATTAATATCATTTAGAGTATTTCCTTCAATGCACTCAACCAAGAATCTGATTGTTATTCATATAAATTGGCTAATCATATTCTTTATTGGATTCATCGAGCACCACCTAGTACAAGAGTATGACAAACTGCTACTTGGTTTATAAATGTTACTAAATTTGATTATAACATCATCAAGTTTTTTGAGCAACTTTCTAGTAATTTAAACGAGCTTCTTAAAAACAATGATGAATACAATGTTATTATTGAAGTTGGTCAGGAGCCAAATAATCAAACATTTAAAGTACATTCTATCATCCTAAATTTTTGAAGTTTATATTTTAAAGATAGGGAATTATAATTTGGTGCACCATGCACTGCGGTGCACCCCTAATTACGGGATATATAAACAATTAATAATCGATAATGATCATCGGCTTTTTTTTTTGCTTTGATTGTTTTTTTTGCTTTATTACTGTAATACGTTTACTAACTACTTTCATTCTTCTTTTTTTCAGTAGTGCCGTTACTTTGGTGTCGTCGTTTTGGTGTTGTCATCATTTTGGTGTCATCGTTATTTTGGTGTTGTCATCATTTCAGTATCGCCAGCATTTCAGTATCGTCGTCATTTCGGTGTCGTCAACATTTCGGTTTCCTTGTTAATATGCATTTGCTACCTGCTTTGCTACTTGCTTTGCTACTTGCTTCGCCGTTTGTTTTGTGCCTCTTTGTCGTTTGCTTTGCCGTCTGCTTTGCCATTTGCTTTACTGCTTCCTTATTGTTGTTTGCGTGAATTTCGTTTTTGTTTTGTGATTTCGTCGACATGCCGCACGTAAGGTATAGTTGCTTAGACTTCATATGGATCTCATTACGTTAGCGTCATTTGCTGTTGGTCTATGTGGTCATATGTGTATTCTTGGATTTTTGGGTGTAAATTTTTTAAGAGCGTCTTTTGGGCGTATGATTTCTTCGTTCTGAATATTTTGGGAAGTATGACTTTGATGCTATGCTTGTGGATTTTTTTTCTTTTAACTAACATTCTTTTCTTCTTCCTAAGCATAGATCAAGCTCGTCTTTTTTCTGTGTTCGTATAGATTTTGTTTCTTTGTCATGTTATTGATAACAGTTCTAGTTATCATACTGATAGGTGTGTCGTGAAAATTTTGGTATGTCTTAGTAGTTGCGTCATTGAGTTTATGTGATCCATTAGTGTGGTTTAGTTAGGGTTAGGGTTAGGGTATAATTTGTTAGTTAGTTAGTTAGTTAGTTAGCTTTGTTAGGGTTAGGGTTAGGGTATAATTAGTTAGCTTTGGGGTTTTTTAGTATATCTTAAAAGTTGTTTGTATTGTTTGAGCTGTTCGTATAATGATTAATCTATATAACTGATAAATAAACTTGGTTTAATTTAATTTTGTAATATTACTGTATAATAAATTAAAAAATGTGCGTCATATATTAATTACGTCACATCGATCACGAGGTACAAGGAGTGCACCGCAGTGCAGGTGCACCAAAAAATAAAACCCTTAAAGATAAATTAGGCGCATACTTAATGTGAAAATAATAAAGCAATCTGAAGTATTCGATATTATCATCAATAAATGCAATACAAAAATTAAGTTTCAAAAGTATTGATATTGATACTACCACAACAACACCAGGGCGTAGGATCGATTTTCTGAACACGTGATCTTCCGATGTCAATTAGCCAATTAAAAATCAGGATCAGGTGTAACGTAAAAAAATTCAAAACAAATGCAAAAATCGTATTTATCGCAAGATTTATACTAGTAAATCATCTTTCTGGCCTAATAAAAAATTTTTCTTGCACAATTTTGCTATAAAATGCTCCCTCAAACCACCAACATAAACCCAAACCCATTAATTTTTTTTCTCAAAGACAATTGATACCGGAAGATCATGTGTTTGGAAAATCGATCCTAGGCCTTGTCAATTTCGGGGAAATGCTCAAAACCCTTCTCTGCATCCTGATCTTGAACAACACCATGGCGTAGGATCGATTTTTTGAAACGTAATCTTCCGACGTCAATTAGTCAATTAAAAATCAGAATCAGGTGTAATGTAAAGAAATTCAAAACAAACGCAAAAATCATATTTATCGCAAGATTTATACTAGCAAATCGTCTTTCTGGCCTAATAAAAAAATTTTCTCGCACAATTTTGCTATATAATGCTCCTTCAAACCACCAACATGAACCCCAAACCCAAATATAAATCAATGTTTTTCTCAAAGACAATTGATACCAGAAGATCACATGTTCGGAAAATCGATCCTAGGCCCTGTCAATTTCGGGGAAATGCTCAAAACCCTTCTCTGCATCCTGACCTTGACAAATGGTCTGATGAACATTTTTTTAGCATTAAAAAATTCACTTCAAAATTGTCTCCCCTTAATTCGTTATTTTCAAATTTCTGGTGAAGATATTTTTGATAAAATCCTGTCATATCAGAAACTTATTGAACCCTTTATGGAAAGTTATTATGCTGAAATTTATGGCAACAAATAGGAATATCAACTATTACTTCACATATTTTACCTCCTCGCATTAATTTACCTACAACTCTACCTTCACGAAATAGTATTTCTATTGCTGAATTAAATAAAGCATCGGAATTAAGAAAAAGCGACCAAGCTTATTTTAATATGGGCAAATATAAAAAGTCACTTGTAGACTTAACTAAATCATTAGACATTGAACCAAATAATGCGTTTGCACTGAAAAATCGTAGAGTCGTTTATTATAAAATGAAAGAACATAATAAATCATTTGCAGATTTAAACAAATTATTAGAAATTGAACCGGATGACGCATTTGCATTAAGAAATCATGGAAGCACTTTTCGCCTGATGGGTAGATACAAAGAATCACTTGCAGATTTAAATAAATCATTAGAAATTGAACCAAATAATGCAAATCGTGGAAAGACTTATCGCGTGATGAAAAGATATAAAGAATCACTTGAAGATTTAAATAAATTATTAGAAATTGAATTAGATGATGCATTTGCATTAAGATTGCGTGAAGAGACTTATCATATGGCGAATAAGTATGAAGAATCACTTGCAGACTTTAATAAATCATTGAAAATTGAACCAAATAATGCATGGGCATTACATAGTTGTGGAAAGTTTATTGCACGATAAAGAAATATGAAGAATCACTTGCAGATTTAAATAAATCATTAAAAATTGAACTAGATGATGCATTCGCATTAAGAACGCGTGGAGAGACTTACCGCATGACGAATAAGTATGAAGAATCACTTGCAGATTTAAATAAATCATTATGAACCAAATAATGCGTGGGCATTAAGGGTAGAGTGTACAAATTTCCAATTTCATATAAAATCGATTGTAGATCAACTTTGTGGAACCAATTTATATGGGGTGCAGTCAATTAAAACACGGCTTATGGCTTTTTTTCCATTTTGAGAAAATCACGTTTTAAATTTAGTGTAACAACAACAATGATGATCTATTATTAGTAGAACCTGTTTGATCTACATGAATTAGCCAATCATACAAGCTCTTTTCTATGACTATGCAGCAAGGATCAACAAGCTAATTTCTAAAATCTATTTTTAGATTGCTTCACGGCATTTAGAAAAATAGGCATCGATAAAAATTTTATTATGCAAATCGATGCTTTAAATGCTAAATTATATAGTCAAATGCATACTTTATTTGATAGTATTGTTAACTCATTTTTGCAAAAAATGCCATAAGCCGTGTTTTAATTGACTGCTCCCCATATGATATTATATGATTTACATGTAAACATCATATGATCTGGCCAATCAATTCTTTGTACAATCTACAAAAATCATATAACATCCTACAAAAATTTAATTATATGTAAAGTTGATTTTTTTTAAAGCAATGGATATTGCACAACTTCATTATTATAAACAAACTATATAAAACTATCTATTATATAAATTTTATACAAATTGGTCAAGATCTTAAAAAAATTTATCAGAGGCATTTTTTTATTTACTATATAAAATTCCGATATACCACGTAGATCATATGAAAAATGATCTACGTTCACCCTACCCTTAAGAAGTCATGAAAGACTTACCGCAATATGTGAAAATATAAGGAATCACTTGCAGATTTAGATAGATTGTTAGAAATTGAACCAAATGACGCGTGGGCATTGAGCCAACATAAATTGACAATCAATAAATTAAAAAAATAATGAATGAATTTCAAATTTGTAATATTAGTTGCTAACGAATAAAATATCAGATATAGAATAATAAATTATACACGTAAGACCATACAAAATTAATGTTTTGGTTCTCATAACAAAAAATTTGAAAGATGACTGGCAACCCGGCTTTTAATTTTATTTTCAAAATTTTGTATGTAGAAAACATTAATTTTTCTAGATATCTAAAAAAACTACCCATATCAAAAAATTTTTTCAAAATTTTGCAGAAATTTGACCCGGCCGGTTATGAGAACCAACTTATTAAGTACCCGATATTACTTAACTTTAATTCTGGCCATTTTATGCGCAGATTATGCTTCATTAATTTGTGAAATTCATCCTGATATGCAAAGCATATGCTTCTGCGGTAAAATCTAGTAATAATTAACTGGAAGCTGGAACTTCCACTGGATGTCCAGATTTTTCTAGCATTCCAGTGGTTCCAGTTAAGATTTTTTTTACTGGAACGAATATCATACCAACCAATCAAAATGCGGGACTATGATCATATATATAATATCAATATCAACCAATCAGAGAACAAGCGTTACATATTTATGTATACCTAAATTCAAAAAGAAAATTTCAACGGTAGGTGTTGTTGAAAATTTGATTAAAGCTTAATACGTGCATATCTTTCAAATTTATCCAAATTAAGCATTATTCTTGTCATTGTCTTTATATTCTCTATCTACTACATAATAATTTATTTTATTTAATAGTTCTATTTTAACTACATTATTGATGTGATTGGCATGAGAATTCAAAGAATTTAGGCTACAAGTTTAAACCAGTCGCTTATAAGTCTTGGATATGGTAAATGTATAGAACGTATTTTTTATTTTATGATTCGGGATCACAGTGATACTACTGGCAAAACCCCAAATCCCCAAAAATAATCTATAAAAGTTGAACTATTACATGCTCCCAAAACTAATATGCATGGTGGACAAATTTTGTATTGTATTTAAAACTAATAGATTTATATAATAGAAACAGGCTTGGTGGGCTAATTTGTTATCAGAATTGACAGGTTATCGATTTTGGAATGTTCGACAATATATTAATAAAATTATTGAGATATTCCTTATCCGAAACTCAAAACCTCAACCGAAACCCGAAAGCTCGACCGAAACCCGAAACCTCAACCAAAACCCTGAAACAGCCAAAACATCAATAATTTATTTGTTTATTCTCTCCAAAGTTGGCACCGAAACCCTTTTGTGTCAAATCCGAAAGTTTTAGGCTTTGGATTAGGGGTCTTAGCTGGGTCGGGTCAGACCCGGGTCAGAAAAAATCCGGGTCGGGTCAGACCCGGGTCAGAAAAAACCAGGGTCGGGTCAGACCCGGGTTAATGATGAATGAAACCAATGACCGGTTAACTTTTAGGCTATCCGCATACCCGAATTATAAAATTGATAAACAGATAAATTATTGAGGTATCCGGTTAACTTAAGATATGATATAGGATAATATAGGGTAAAATACAATTATAATAAATATTTTAATTTGCATATTATTTACCCGGTTGTCTACATCATAAATTTAATGTATTTTAAATAAGAACACAATTTTAATATTTCGTTTACCATATTTATTTAATAGGTCGATATAAATCAGTTAGGCCGTTTGAAGTTAATTTAT